>APFE031417473.1:7515-114594 GCA_000404065.3 Pinus taeda | reverse complement strand
ATCATAAACAGATGGTTGCGCCCATACTGTGTCTACACGAGTCTATGATTATGATGTATTATGAAATCATTCTTGTACCAGAATAGTTAATCCAATAGTTAAAGTTTTGATCTGAGTATGGGAATGCCTACCTCAGCGATGATATGATCTTATACATGTATTTTGTGTTGAAAATTGCGGGTTCTGACCGGGCTCTCCACAAGATGATCCTCAAAATGATAAAGTACTTCACCCTTCCTATATGATATAACACCCTTATCTATTACAGGCTTCGTACTTTAGGGGGCAATCTGTTACACTGAAATTTGTCACCATGACTATCTGCAGTTAATATGGCTCCATCAATAGTCATATTATCCTCCTTGTCAAGCTTCATACCTCTGCTCTTCATGTCAAACTTCAAAAAGAGAGAAAGTCACTTTAAAACATGTTTATCTCTGGGTACACAGGTTCTCTCTACCTTACCTGCGTGTACGCACTCCAAACACACTGTACCTGCGTATTTATATGCTTTGTAAGCTAAAGGTTGGGTGCGTACCCCTGTAAAGGTCAAAAGGCGCGAGTTTCATCTCTAAAAAGTTACTTGTGGTCACTTCTAGAGCCTTCTAGAAGAGTGTTTGACGTGTATTGAGCGCCTCCAGATGGTTCATGCACCCCTCTGATAGAGGAACTTATCCCATCAAGAGAGGAGCTACCCCATCCAAAAGAGGGAGTATCCCATTGATGTTGGAACTGAATAACTTCCTCTAGAATACTATAAATACAGGCCTTGGGCCAAAGGAGGGGAGGTTGAAAGCTGAACATTCTAAAGGATAAATGCTGCTGGAATTAGGACTTCCATTGTTGACTTGTGAGGAGAGATCACTATCCTTCCTTGTTGCCATATTGGGAGTGGGTGAGCTTGTCAAAGTAGAGGAAATCTCTTGTTGGACCCTGGGAGGAGCTTGCACAACACCAAGGCTCAGGTTGTAATGGTTCCTTTTTGTTTCCTTAATACAAATAAGTCCATTCTTCTCAATGATTTGTTGTTAATGAATTATTTCATGTACTCCTTGGTCTATATGATGAATATCCTTTGTTTTATGAAATATTCAGGTGTTATGTAATCGTTTGACTTGTTAGTGTATGCAGGTCTTAAAGTGAAGGAGGAGCTCAGCTCGATCAGCAAGGCTAGACTGCTACAACAAGCATTGGATTTGAGGTAGGATCGAACAACACTTGGTTTCTCATAGAATAATGTATGTTTAGAGAAGGATTGCTCTTGTTTGTCTTGTTTGTCACTAAAGAGTCTTAGACTCCTAGGGAGGTTAGGTTTGTCTGCAAAAATAACTCTTTCCGCATGACAAAGGGTTTCCCCACATTGTGGGGTTTGTCCCTAGCTAGCGCCACATCTTGTGTCCTCTTGTCTTGCCTTGTCTTCTACGATTTATATTTATGTTCTATCTGCAGTTTACTTTAATGATGATGTATTTCTAATTTGGAAAAGATAACTGGGAAAATTTAAATAAATTGCTCTAGCATAGAACATACCAAAATTTAACATGGTATCAAAGCTGAGGTGAAGACAATGCCCTAGCAAGAGTGGAAGAGAAATCACCAAAGCAAAAGGATCAATGGGTTGCACATCTCTCTTCTAAGTTCACAAAGGGTGAAGTCGAAATAGAGCATAATATCAGAATGGCGTAGTGGAAGTTTCTGATGACCCATCTAAAGATCACGTCATTAGGAAGTTTGGATCTAAGGGTGGAAGGAAAGGCAGATGCCTTGGTTGCAATAAGTTCGGTCATTATGCGAAGGAGTTTTTGAATGGCAGAGACACATCTCTTGATGAAGATAACAATCATTCCAAGGACATATTCAATGATCAAATGAATGACTGGTAACTCAAGTCATCAAGGAAATGGTCGACTCTTCAAAGAAGTCAAGGAACCCCGGAATCTCTTTTATGTACCTGATCGCAAGAAGAACCTGGTGTCCATCTCGGAAATGGAAGTTTAAGGTTTCAAGGTGGCACTCATCGATGGAAAGATACATGTTTGAAAATAGAGTTTTCAAAGATGTTTTAGAGTTCAGGGTTGGATCAAGTCCACTAGGGACCATGTCCATTGACTCAGCATTGGAGGTCTGTGAGTCAGATGGTGACCGAGATGCCTAAATTCAAAAAGAGCATGGAGGTACATGTCTTAGATGTACCAAAGGAAAATCTTACAAGGGGACCATTCCCTTCATGTAGCAGGTCCATAGGTTTGGAACAACCCGTGGAGTTTGAGATTCATGAACAGGAATCTCATGTATACAAGTGGAAGAAAGCCCTCTATGGTTTGAAGCAAAACACCTCGGGCGTAGTATGAGAGGATTGATATCTGTTTGATGAAGTTGAGATGCAATAGGAGTGAAACCGATCCAAACCATTACTCGAAGGTTGTGGATGATAGACCTCTCATACTGGCACCTCATAAGGACGACCTATTTCTGATAGGTGCAAACCCTCTCATTTGCAGAAGTAAGAGGGAGTTGGATTCTAAATGTGGAATGATAAACTAAAACACTATGACTACCTCGAGGATATTAACTTTCAGAAGTTATATAGTAGTGATGTCAGACCAGATTTGGGAAATGCCTCTGAGTTTCAAAAACTCAATCACGTTGATGTTCTTGGTGAACTTTCGTATGGACATATGTTTTTCAGTTAGCATGGTGAGCTCATATTTGGTTGAGCCTCACTGGATTGGTGCCAAGAATCCTCTGAGATATCTTCGGGGCACAATCTCTCATGGATTGAGATACACTGCCGGAAACATGAAAACTCCTCTGAGATATCTTCGGGGCACAATCTCTCATGGATTGAGATACACTGCCGGAAACATGAAAACTCCATGATTATTTGAATGTTGATTGGGTAGGTAGTGTGGAGGATCACTAGAGCACTTCTCAGTGTTGGTTCTCTTTGGATTCTACTTCAATATCATGGATGAGCAGGAAGCAGAAATTGGTTGTTATAAGTACCACCAAGACCAGAGACATAACTACAAGTATGACCTCGTATGAAGTTGCCTGGTTGTGTAAACTCTCTAGTGAGTACACATGATGAATACCACTGTGATTCGCTGTGACAACCAAAGGTGGGATTCGATTATTGAGGAATCCCATATTCAATGATTGCTCCAACAAATAGACATCAGATATTGCCTTATCTGGTATATGGTAAGTCGATGAGAAAGGAGGCTCCATCACACCGAGATGTTGTACAGGTTACTACATATTGTCAAAGCCCCAAGGAATGATCAAATTTGTGATTTTCCCGAACAACTTGGAGTCATCGAGAGACCCTTGCAAAAGGGTCCTACATGTTGCATACATTGATCTCTGGGAGCTCTGGGGGCTTGTGGTTCTTACTAGAGCAACATACAACCACAGGGTGACTCACCCTCCCCTGGTGGTGTGCACTAGGATAGGATGATTCGATCTCTTGTGGACAGGATGATTTACTCTCTTGTGGAAAATATGATTCGTTCTCTTGCAAGACAAGATGATTCGCTCTCTTGTAAGACAGGATGATTTTCTCTCTTGTGGACAATATGATTCGCTCTCATGTGAACAAGATGATTTGACATCTTGTGGGACAAGATGATTCGCTCTCTTGTGGGGCGAGATGATTCGCTCTCTTGTGTAGCAGGATGATTAATTCTCCTGTGAGGTTTGGATGATGTGTTCTCCATGATGATTTTGTAGCACGATGATTAATTCTCCTGTGAGGTCTGGATGATGTATTCTCCATGATGATTTTGCAGTGGGATGATTAATTCCCCTGTGAGGTCTGGATGATGTGTTCTCCATGACAATTGTGTAGCAGGATGATTAATTCTCTTGTGAGGTCTAGATGATGTGTTCTCCATGACGATTGTGTAGCAGGATGATTAGTTCTCCTGTGAGGTCTAAATGATTTGTTCTCCATGACGATTGTGTGGTAGGATGATTAGTTCTCATGTGAGGCCTGGATGATGTGTTCTCCATGGTGATTGTGTAGTAGGATGATTAGTTCTCTTGCAAGGACAATATTGATTAAATTCTCCTATCAAGGCATCCTACCCATGCAGTCTGGGACTCATGGGAAGTACCTCTCATATGATCAATAAGCAAGGAAATGAGGATAGGGACCATAGTAGTACCGATGGACACATCGTTGTATCTACCATACTCCCTATGCTAGGATGACCTTCATTGAACTGGGATCAATGATATTGGTCTGGGACCAGTGGTAGGAGTTATACCCACTATGACACTGACTTTAGGTCAGTTGAGGACTGGTCTGGGACTAGTAGTACATACTCTAAGACTGACTTCGAGTCAGTAAAGTAGTGGTCTGGGACAAGTGGTAGGAGTTGTAACCACAATGACACTAACTTCGGGTTGGTTGAGGATTGATTTGGGACTAGTGGTACGTACTCTGAGATTGATTTCGAGTCAGTAGAGTACTGGCCTGGAACCAGTGGTAGGAGTTGTACCCACTATGACACTGACTTCAGGTCAGTTGAGGACTGGTCTGGGACCAGTGGTACATACTCTAATACTGACTTCGAGTCAGTAGAGTACTGGTATGGGACCAGTGGTAGGAGTTGTACCTGCTATGACACTAACTTCAGGTCGGTTGAGGACTAGTCTGGGACCAATGGTACACGCTCTGAAACTGACTTCGGATCAATGGAGAATGGTATGACACATTCTCGATCAATTCTTCTTCTTCATGGTTTAGCAGAGCTAAGTTGAGCAGAGTAGAGACAACAGAGTTGAGTAGAGCTAAGCAGATCAGAGCAAAGCCAACATAGCTAGCACAATGGAGCAGAGCCAGCAGAGCTGAGTAGAGCAGAACAAAGCTAGTAGAGCCAGCAAAGCTGAGCAAAGCAAAACAGAGCCAGCAAAGCAGGGCAGAGCTAGTAAAGTTAAGCAGAGTTGAGCAGAGTAGAGCAGAGCCAACAAAGCTGGGCAGAGCAGTGCAAGGAACTGATAGCAGAGATAGTACAACCAGACCTATGGATTAGTGGATGGAGTTCTCCCTAGTTGAGAGGGAGTGTTAAAATTGGAAACTAGGGTTAAACTCCATGTGCGTCATCTTATTTATGGCAGATGATATTTTTATTGGATCCCTCTCATTGAGAGGTGTAGGATTGATCTAAATATCATCCGATTCCGATAAGTATTTATGAAGATATGAATTGTTTTTTATTATGGACAAATTGTCAAGTCGACTAACCACTTATGTAGGCTCAGAAGCCCAACAGTCATGTCTATTCAACCTCTACGTTTTAGTATAAATATAAGAGTACTTCAAGTCATTTCTACACACACTTGGATCTCTTCCTCTCTCTACTTGTCTTTGGGTTTTAGTAGGAGGAGAGATCTTAAGGAAAATCCAGAAAAGTTGGAAAAGTCGAAACTGCCAGAAAAACTGGAAAAGCCGGAACTATTGGAAAAGCCAGAAAAGCTGGAACTGCTAGAACATTCAGAAAAGCCGGAAAATACGGAATTTCCGGAAAAGCTAGAACTGCCAGAAAAGTCGGAATTGCTAGAAAAGCCGGAACTACTGGAACTGCCGAAAAATCTAGAAAAACTGAGAAAGCCAGAAAAGCCAGAACTGCTGGAACTATCGGAACTGCCAGAAAAGCCATAACTGCTGGAAAAGCTAGAACTACCAGGAATTACCGAAATAGCTGGAGCATCTATCTTTGAAGGAAGGCAACATGATGTATGAGATCATAGGCAACATAATAAGTAGCATGATAATATGAGCATGGGCAGCATAATGATGCATGATGATATGAGCATGGGCAGCATAATGATGAATGAGATCATGAGCATGGGCAACTTGATGATGAATAAGACCATGGAAGATGCAACATGATGAGAAGCATGATGATGAGAGCAGCTTAGTCATTAAGGTTCAACACATGTGACAGTACAACAAGGTGTCACACAGTAATGTGCAGCAAATGATGTAATGATTATGTTGAGAAATAGATCTCATTGATATTACTCAGAATTCATAATCTTATGCTCTGACTTCCTTTAGTAATGATATGAATGTGTCTTTCCATAATCTTGTGAGTAAATCACCTTTGAACTATCAGCAGTAGATTTCATTACTATTACTCAGAATTCATAATCCTATGCTCTGACTTCCTTTAGTAATGGAATTATTGTGATGACCTATTTCCTTGAGTGAATTATAATTGTTTGAAAACCCCATTTGCCTTAGCTTTCATGTCAAGAAACCTTGCCACTAAATTTATTGACTTGTTGACTCCATAGCCCAATGGTAGCAAGCCTTCATCTTTTCAACCTACAAACACAAAAACCCAAGATAGAGTTATCCATCTATATTATCATCAATCAATATCATTAATCATTTGAGAGAGCCCTCTCAGGCTGAGGAGGCTAAGCCTTAGCTAAAAGATTGGTCTGAAATAGTTACACTAAGATAGTCTGATCAGCAGCCTATCAGGGACCTATTTTGGTGATAACAGACTGCTCCTAGGGTTGAGTTATCTATGGAAAATATGACGTTTTTTATCCTTACCCATGTGGTAAGTGGTATCTAACCTATTGTCACCATAGGGTGTGTGTGATCCTTGTCATTTATGACAATTTGGGTATCTCCCCATATCATGATTAGCAAAGTATAACCCAGTATGCATCCTACCCACAAGCATGGCTTGTTGAGATCACCTCTCTATCTCGACAATGGGTTGAGATGACTTCATATGGTGTAATCATTATGTTGAAAATGGTATCTCGCTCAAGTATAGAAGATGCAGGTGTTATACCACTTGACTCTTGAGGGTCAACATGGGAAGATCAACAAACACCAAGATGGTTGTGATAACTACCCTGTATGGCAAGTTTTATCTCACATGTTGAATAAACAACATGATGGTTGTGATCCTTTCTAATAGATGTATCTCAACCATTGTCACTGCACAATAGGATAGATGTGATCCTGACCTCTTATAGCAAGTTGTATCTCACATGTTGTCATTAAGACAATATGATGGTTGTGATACTTTCTAGTAAGTTGTATTTCAACTATTTTCATTGGGTAGAGGGTAGTAGCTTGAGCTCCACTATGATGTCAAATTATTCTTCTTTTAGATTCGAGAGTGTTTAACAGATGAATAGAGAGGAATAGTGATGACACCTGATATTTGAGATGGGTCATATGTTTTAGTCTATAATTTCTCCCTAGATGAGAGGGAGTATTAATTTGGAAGCTAAGGGACAAATTCCCTCCTTTGAACATTATTCCTCATCAAGAAATATCCCTCTGAGCCCTTGGATGAACTTAATTTGGTTAAAGAAAAATGTATTTTAATTGATGCAAGAAATCAACATGTGCACAAAAGAAAAGGTCGAACCTAAAGAGAAATTGATCACGCTTGGAAGCATATAAATATAGGATATTTTTATTCTCTCTTATTTGGTTTGTATCACACAAGTCTGAAGCTGGCTCATGAATTGGTTCGTAGAAGTATTAAATTTCAATGTTCAAAAGACACACATCTAAAAGGGAGATTTGTTTATGTAGTTGCAGGGTTGGAACACAGGATTCTCATCTAGAGTCACTCGCATGACCCATTGCTCCTTGGAGATGGAGATCTACAACCACACTCATGGTCACTAAATCCCCGCAATACTAACTTAACATACTTTGATCATTGGCCACATGATTGAAAACTTTGTTTTGGTTCAAAATTGTCTACTAGGCTCATTGTTTGGTTGATAGTATTTTGATTGGTGAATTGGATAATTATAATCTCTCTCTTTTTTGAACATTTTATGAAAATATAATAAGAAGAATAATTTGAAAGGGTTTTCCCCGTTGTGGGGTTTTCCCCTGGTCTTTGACCAATTATGGTGTCCCTTGTTATTTCCCTTGATTGTCTTCTAATGTCTACTACATTTACTATTATATCTACAATTATTATTGATCATTGGAAGATTAAATTGTTTTGAAAAATTTATAATTGAAGAAAATAATTTGGCTAAATTAATTGTAACAACACATACTATGGAAAATTAATATGGTATCAGAGCTTAGGTGAAGATAAAATCCCAAGGAGATAAGAGACAAGCGCAATCATTCTTGGAAGAAGCGTGTAGAGTAACCCATCCTAGAGATGGTAGTCAACCATGTCGTAACCATCATACACATGAATCTAGATCTACAATTGTTAAAACACCTCCTTAAGGTCCTCATCCTCTAAATACGCCTCTCTATATGCCTAAAGGGTGAATTACTCCATGTGCATTAGAGTTACGAGAGCTATGATCATTGATGTGGGTGGCCTTGAAAGCATGTCATCCCACTTGTTTATGTTTCCTTTCTTGAACTTGATCACTAATTGAAATTTTTTCATACACCCCATCCACTTGCAATTCTTGGTCTGTTGTAACTTACTTTTGGATTGCAGGTACTCTAGTGGTTGGTGATATATGTGGATTACTGTCTCCTTTCCCATCATATATTCTTTCCACTTCTTCACAAATTGCACCAAGGTAGAGAGTTCCTTTTCATACGTAGGGTAGTTAAGAACTACCCCATGATATACTTCAGAATGGTAGAATACATGCCTTCCTCCCTACATTAGGACCACTCCCATAACATACCTACTTGCATTTTTCTCCATATTGAAGGGATGCTACATGTTTGGTAATGTAAGAACTGGTACTTGACTAATATTCTTATTTAGCTCCTCAAAGGCCCTCTGCTAATTTTCACTATTAGAAACTCTTTCCACTTGCTATTCTGGTGTGGAGTGGAGTTGCGATCGCTGAAAATGAGGCTATGAATTTCCTCAAGTATTGTGCCGCCTCATAAAAAATCCTAGCCTTAGAAACATTAGTAGGAACTAGCCATTTCATGATGGCATCCATCTTGGTAGTATCTATCATGATCTCTTCTCCACCTATCACATACACTAGATACACCAAAAACTGTTGTGCAAATTCACACTTCTTGAGATTTTCAAGTAGTTTGTGTTTCTTTAATGTCTTTAGCACCTGTGCCAAATGTGAGATGTGCCCCTCCCATTTAGCACTGTATACCAATATATCATTGATATCGATTGGATCATTATTTTTTTCATCCATCTCAATTCTTTTAGAGTGGAAAAAGTGGAGGAATCAATTCACATGACCATTTTTACTAGTGGTACCCATTCTGGTAAATTAGGGTATGAAACCTTTTGGGAACATTTTGAGGTATCAGACAATATTTTTTGGTGTAAAATTTTTCTGCTTTAGAAATGCACTTTTTTTTCCCTATTCTATACACAAATACCTTTGCAACGACACAATAATCACCTCAATTGGAGTCCATATGCAAAATTTATTCCACTCAAACATTTGATAAAATAATGCTCACAAGAAATGAAAGAACAAGAGACAATTAAATTGGAAGAAAAGGCCTTAATCCATAATCTATCTTCTCACATGTTATATATTCATCTTCCAATTATACAAATATATAATAAAATTATGAAACCACCTCAATTTATCTCACCTTGACACCTCACAAAGAGATAAAGTAGGATGAGACAAAATAGGATCTATAAACACACTTAGGATAAACATTGTATCCTACAATGTGAAATACACAAAGTTGGTATATTAGGAATTCATGAATATATATGAGAAATATGTTAACATTCCCCCTTGATCATAAGTGTGAACAATAATACCAACAATACAACATAAATGGTTACCATCTCCAAGTCTTCATGTTGAAACTCATATGTTGAGATTCAATGAAGAACTGGCTGAACAACCACCAAAAACGGATGCCCAAAACTCCAATATGAAGAGAGTGAATCAAGAGAAGTGAATCAATTGCAAGTTTGAAACATCCTTTAAAATGATTGAAAACTCAAACTAATTCCAAGCTACAATGAAAAACGATCCATCTATCCTTTTCTAGGTCAAATGACCACCCATGTGAACAAAAATGTCCACAATTTTTCTCTCAAATGGAATCCCAATTTTATATCTAGTGTATGATTCAATTGAAAAAATTGATCCATAATTCTTTCAAAGTTTTCTTTCCAATATAGTAGATTTTTATTGTGTTGTCAAAACTTCCATTTTGAAAACAACCTTCAATTCCACCATCAATTCAATTTCAATTTCATCATCAATTCCCTCCTTTGTCAGTTGAAAGGGGAGACCACAAGTAGTTTTGTTTTTACCACTTATTGTTTGCATTTGGTTTTTGAACTCCCTTCGCCTTAATATGTAGTATATATTCACCATTGTACTCACTCTTTTAGGTGCGTGTGAGTACCATTTTCTTTTCACTATTAGCTACAATATTTTTCTTCACTCGAGATTGAATTCTTTAGTAAAAATGATGTGGCCACTTGGCTCTTGATGACCACTCCCAAGGATCAATCCACTCATAGTCAATATTCAATCTTGTAGGTTTGTTTCTTTCGGAGCATTTATTTGATGGATGATTCTTCTTGCCACAATGGTGACAAGGATGAAGATAAAAACAATTATCTTCCATGTGACTAGTGTGATTGCAATGTTTGCATTTTTCTTTCTCCTCATTGTTGTTTGATGTTTCATTATTCAAAAATATTCCACTGAAAAACTTGATTGGTTTTTAATAATATGGAAAATGCAAGTTGTTTTAATATTTGTCATATGCTAACCCACGTCAATGTTTTTTTCAGTAGATTTCGTCCCAAAGTCTAACGATTTCCTTGCAAAAAGAAGGTTGAACTTGATCATATAAAGAGTCGTAATCTTCTACACTTGTGGCTGTATCATTGAGTTTCTCATAATCATCATCTTCATGAACATTTTCCTCCTCAAAAGGAGGGTTGTTTTGAATGATTATTACTTCAAAATTCTTTCATTGAAGTTCATCTTGAAGAAGCTGAATTTGAATTTGGAGAATATCAAATTTTGCTGTTTTTATTTGCATACAAGTTACCACTGACTCGAGAGTAATTTTTTGAATGATGATTGTGTTGTATTCAACTTTGATTATCAAATTATTCAATAACTCCAACAATTCAATACTATGTTCCATTTGAAATCACTTGCTTGAACTCACTTACTTTAATTTTCTTTCTTTATTCACTTGCTTTCTTAAATTTATTGCTTGCTTGTAGTCTTGAACTTGCTCACTATCATTTCATGCTTGCTTGATTTTTTTTCAGTATAATTAGGGTGTCAAATACAACCGAAAATGCACCCAAATTAGTGAATTTTACGAAGGATTTTAAGTTTTGGCCACTTAGCCTTGTCAACCTTTACTTACATTGATTCAAATAGGTGTCGAGTTCAACTGAAAATGCACCTAATAATTCCAATTCAACTTGATTTTAATGCTTGTTTTTACATAAAAACTATTGCAAGTTACAATTGAACTTGGTTACAAGAAAGTTACAATTGATATTTTGATTTTTTTTACAATGAATTGAGTTCATAACCTTGATTGATACATTGATTCCATTGATTAATGGAAAATTATTTTTGAGCAATGGGGTGATTTGGTTGTTGCACTTGAATGTTTGTCATTAAATTTCATCTCTTAGTGTTTCCTTAAATTTCATTGGAGTTTGTGTGTTTCATTAAATGATGAATGGTGAATATGTCAAAACTAGACATAAAACAATATGAGCCTCCATGTAAAATTAACCATCACACACAACTCAAAGTGTTCCTAAGATCCCATTATTCAATTTTAGGCAGATCTAGGACATGGAGCAAAAAAAATCAATTTTATTAAGAATATTGCTATGATAATGATAATATCGAAATACATTTTAAAGCCATCATTATCTTCACCAAAATAGTAAATGTGAACTTTCAAGTGCCCATAGAGATGAATGTTCCCCTTGAACTATGAATGATCGACACCTTAAATTTTGATCTCTTAAAATATATTTCATAGGGTTGTAACTATCATAAAATAACATTTTAATTTTCTTTATGAAAATATTTATAACTTAATCATATCACTTTATAATTTCTAAAAATTGAAAGAGGAGTAACATTTAATCCTTTTATAAATAAGGTATTCCACCAAAAATTGCAACCAACACCACCTATCACATAGAAAAAATTATGAGTTGTTACTTGATTTGAGTAGATTTTGAGATCATCCAACAAACGGTTGAGGATTCAAGTTAATTTTTGAAGTATTTTCACAAATGATATAAGTTGATTCAACTTTTATAGAGAACTACCCTTGTGCCATGACAACACACTTCAAATTTTAATTCTTTTGCCCTACTTAACACTTTATTCTCACATCAAAATAACTTAGTGAGAGTAATTCATCATACTTGTTATAGTTCCATTTGGGCACATCAAATCCCAACATCCAGATCAGTGTTTCAGGACTCATCAAACCCTAATTTCAGTTGCTTCATGCCCTAAACAAATCAACCATTTGAATTCCTCCTTCCCAGACAGTTTCATGACTTGAAGACATCCAAAAATAGCCTCTAGAGGTACTAGTGCAGGTAAGTCCTTGTAAAGGTGCGCTGCAGAGTAGTTGAGTCCACTACGAGGGTGCTCTGCAGAGCACTTTGGCTTCCTTTCACTTGCGTTGGGCAAGAATGAGTGAAATTCACATAGGGTTTGGGGAATATTCTTATCTTTTGGAGTCATCTAGAAGGTTTCCTTACTAATCAACTCCTATGAGCTCGAAAATGGATGAGGAATGAGTTAAGGTGCATCCTATCCTCTCATCCCTTCCTCCATGGAACTAATTCTAAGTATGGAAGGCCATTCAATGCCACCATTTATGACAAAACCTCCTTCATCTTCCTATAAATTGAAAACTCATCTAAGTCATCAAGGGTTGGATTATATTGAATTGTAAGGAGATAAAGCTGCTATGATATTTGGCTTTGAATATTGTAATGCTACAAGTTTGTCATGCTTTTGATGTGATGTGGATGGGATCCAAGCTGGAGGAATGGCTTTGAATCAGACACCAATGGTTGTAATTCCTTCTTCTATCTAATAAAGTGTTTGAACATTTTTCCCATATGTTTGTATTGTTTCATAATGCTTATATGTGTAAATTGTATTTGATTCCTTTCACTTATATTCAATAGATCGTGTGCTTTAATCAGTTCTTTATTTTTGGTTGTGTTTACAGGGCACTTCTCAAGCGTATTAAGTACTAGAAGGAGTGACAGGATCGATACAAGGGAGATGAGAGGAAATTGGTACTCCAAGTAAGTCTTCTTACCCTCTCATATTATCTATTGCTTAGAGGAAAAGTCTAAAACACTTTAAACTGTTGTTCTAGATACAACTACTTATCTAGGGAATTAGTATTTATCCATAGATACCAAATTCTGCAAAACAAATTGGTGATTCTGCTTGGGAAGCTCCTCTTTCCTAGTAGCTTATCCACCTCCTCAAACATCCTTGTAGACCTTATTTGTGTTCATATATTGTAATTCAGCTCTTTGCATTGAAAAATTGGTCAAAACTGTGTCAAATTTCCTTTTGAAATGGCTTACTGTCACTAGCACAGTCTTGTGAGGGATATAGTGCATTGCAGAGCACCCCTAGCTTAGGCATAGTGATCTGAAGTGCATTGTCTCCCACTCTAGGCTGAGTTGATCCTCCTAGGGTCAGTTTCCCAACTTTGGAAAGTGTCTTTTGCCAACTTTTCTCTGTTTATTTGTGTGCTGATTGATTAATGAATGTTATGTCTTAGAAAATAAGCTTCTATCTCCTTGTCTATCCTGACTTTGATTGGATTGATTAATGTCTCTTAATGTTTTCTTTGTCATTATCGATCAATAGTCAAAGTTAGAATATAGTTAATTAATCTTCATTTGAAAGAAAGTGTCATAAATTCTTCTCTTCCTTCAAATCAGAACTGTCATAAAATTCTTCGTTCTTATGAAATATTGATTGATTGTATGTGCATATTTCCTTTTGTTCATATTGACATTAAGGAAATCCAAAAGAAATACATGCATGATGCATTGAAAAATTTTGTGTGTGCTCATAGGAATAGTGTAGGGAAATTGCATTAGATTGTGCTCTTTGCTCTTTGATCGAAAGAAATCTGATTGCTCTATCCCTAATTAGCTAGGCTTTTCATCATTGAATTGAATGGAAATAATGCTTATCATGATAGTTGCATTCCTAGGAATTTCAGAATACATCACATGGTGAACTTGAAATGAAAATTCCTAAGCAAGATTAACTTAAAATTAACATCAATTTACCTAATGGAGCATTGTCATTAAAGAGAACATTTAGTGGTTATGGGCTAGAGATGTGTTCCGGCATCGTAAAACAAAGCAGTTGTCGCTAACTTGTCTGCAATACATCCGGAGTGTGATACCTCATTCCATGTATATGAGTATATTGTAGCTTGTCCACGGACCTTTGGGTATATAGGGTGGTGTTAAAATACGTAAAGTATATGGGAATGCTCTCATTGTGCGGTTTTATATTAGACAACTCTTATACGAATTGGGCCTCCACATACCTTCGGGTATATATGGGAGGATAGCTCTAGGTTGCTATCCATCCTTGAGTAACCGAGTCGGTCGCCTTGTACACTTTGATACACCAAACACAACATTCGGGGACATTGCCTGCACATACTTCTTGGTTCGCCGGGAGATATTTTGCAGTTCACAATTGCTTGGTAAACATTTTGCCTAGTATACCCCTTTTTTGTTTATTTCTTTTTTGATAATAAAATTAATCAGCAATCGTGGAGGAACATCAACCCTTACCCCATATTTCATGGAGAACAACGAGCAAACCTCCTTTGTCGCTTGAAGCTACACCTATTCGGTCAAAGCGGTCTTGCTTAACTAAGTCTAGTACATCAAGAACTCCTATTTCTTCATCTAAATTACCTAAATCATCTATTTCGGTAAGTACTGAGACTCCAGATACTCTAACCATTTCTGGTACATCCGGTTCTGAAGCAGAAGTTTCATAGTTACCTGAGGATATTAGCATTGATCCTAGTGAAACATTAATCGAAGTTGTTCAACAACAAGTTGATCCTCAACTTGAAGTTGTTCAACAAGAAATTACTTCTGAACTTGAATCAGTTCAACCAGAAGTTAATCCAGAACCTATCCCAGTTCAAACAAAAGTTACATCTGAACCAGAAGTTGTTCAGGAACCTCTTTCTGAAACTGTTGTTCATTTACATGAACATATGGACTTCGAATTTGAACATTCAGAAGTTATTACTTTATCGAAAGATGATCAACTGGTTATCCCTTAGACATCAGTAACTACTGAAACTTCAACTTTATCAACACCAGAAGTCTTTTACGGACCAGACGGTGAATTTCTTCCACTAGGTTTAATTACTATAAAGGAAGAATTGGAAGAAGATTCTACACCTATAACCCCATTCCACTTTGGAGCTAGGCTTTATCTTTACCCTCATACTCCTCATTTTACCTCTCTGTTTGATCCTGCTTATTTTCAAGTACCTTTCGATTCTTTAGGACAACTTTTGGGTCAGCTAACTATGGCTGAACAACCGTCAACATCCCAAACTATATCATCTGATGCAACTACACTAGAATCTTCTGTTACAACCTCCTCGATGTTTTATACCATACATGAGTCGCACCTATATGGTGAATCATCCATCCCAGTTAGTTACCAATCTTTATCTGGAACCCACTCAGGGGTTGCTTCTACACCATGGTCATCACCCATGTGCTCAACCGGAATTCTACGTAGTTCTTCTCTAATGGAAACTCAATAGTTTGATCCTACATATCAATATCAAGTTGGGCAATCTAGTCATCAAATACCTATGTATCCATTAAATATTGGATTGACGCCATATGGAGAGTAATATGCTTATTCACCGTATCCTCCTTATTCTGGAGGACTGTCATATGGTAATATGCCGCAGTATTCAGGTCAACCCAGAATTAGAGTTTGTCAATGGAAACCAACAATGTCAGTTCAACCAAGGCTTGTGTATCCAACACAACCAATGCAAATTGTGTCAGATATTCCTACTACACCTGTTGTTACTATTGCACCACAGTCACAAGTTCAAATTGTTGTATCTCAACCAATACAAACTGGTCCTTCTACCTTGCAACCACAAGTTTCGGGTCAAGAAGTTCAAGTTTCTCAGGTTGTTGTACAAGAACCACTTGTTTCGGGGTTCAACAATAACCTCAGGTTAGTATACCCTTATCTAGACTAACCCAAGCTTACCCTGGTATAGTTTATTCACAACCTGGCCAACATTTCATTGTTGGGCAACAACAACCATTAAATCAATAACAATTGTACCAACAACAACAACAATTGATTCAACAACCATGGAAACCTCAATTTCAACAACCCCAATTCCAGCAATTCCAACCCTAATTTGGACTTGCTCCACAGGCTCAACCTGGGTTTGGACAAAATCAATCTTACCAAGGTCCTGGTCAACAAGGCTTTGCAGATTATTGACAACCACAAATTCATATTGGTTACCAACAACCACCTTATGCCGAGTTTTTTCAACAACAACCTTATCAAGGTTACCAAATGCATATGCCCTATGTTGGTATGAAAATACCTATTGCTAAGGCAATTCCATCATATCCTAGGTATGCTCAAATTGACTTAAATCGACAGTTTCCATTTGTAGAAACTTTAAAATTACCAGATTTAAATCAGCTCACTAATGATCCAATATTGTATGCACCTTGGTGGCTGATAATTCTGCATAAGTTACCGCCTGACATTCCAAAATTCAATGGAAATCCTGAATAAGACCCATCAAATCATGTCATGACCTATCGTTTGTGGTGTTCATCAAACTCCTTAAATGATGATTCGGTTAGACTCCGTCTTTTCCAAAGAACACTTACTGGTCTGACTGCTAAATGGTACCAAGAGCTTCTTTTGACAACTTTATGACTTTAGCCACTACATTTCTGACCCACTTCTAGATACGAGACTGGAATGGAACTCCTAACCAACTTTAAACAAACTACTCCCACCCATATATTAGATCATATCCATGAGTGGCGGCATCATCATCGAATGGTTAAGACATATGTTCCTGATGATCTTTTAGCTCAGTGGCTCATAAAATCCTTGTTGCGATCAATCACTGAGAATGTGGCAAAAGGTGGAGTTGTCATAGAAGAGCAAGTAATTTCTCATGTCCAATACTTGGATTTGATTTACACATAATCCAGCATGCTCTATGACAAAATTCCCAATGCACCCCGACAAGATTTTATTGTTCCTCCTCCTCCATAATCGAGTAAGGACTCTCATGTCGATGATGGTGTGATCGGTTCTTTGAGAACGCAAATGGCAGGAAGACCATGTGTTCAAACTCTTGCCATTACCAATCAAACTACCAATGCATCAGAAAAAGGGGAAAAACAAAAGCAACCAGGAGGCAAGAAAAAGGGGAAAAACAAGTTAATGCCTTGTCATCTGACAAAGGTAAAAATCAAAAGCAACCAGGAGGCAAGAAAAAGGGGAAAAACAAGAAAAAAAAATAATTCCCCTCAAGAGAAATCATCTAACTCCTCTACTTTGGCAAGGAAAACTCGTTATCCATGTCTAATTTGTAATGACGAGCACTTTACAAGAGATTGTCCACACTGCTCAGAGGTCTCTAAACTTTTAAAGACTTCAAATACATCTACTGTGTTGATTGATCCATTTCCAAACCCGCAGACACATTTGGTTGCGACAGACCATGCTTCCATATCCCAAGTACTCATGTTATCCATCACAAAGCCACAAAACGAAGTTTTGGTGTCAACAAGAAATAAATATTATGGAAATCCAACATCATCGTCAAATAATCAAGCTACTGATCAACCTAATCCTTTGACTTCGACTTCATCTGAAAATATTCCACCTAT
The DNA here is from genome assembly GCA_000404065.3 of Pinus taeda. Classification (NCBI taxonomy): domain Eukaryota; kingdom Viridiplantae; phylum Streptophyta; class Pinopsida; order Pinales; family Pinaceae; genus Pinus; species Pinus taeda. The sequence continues at coordinate 96,679 of APFE031417473.1, read as the reverse complement.
TGTACCAGAATTGAAAATAAAACCACTAAAGGGAGTTGTTCATAAATCAACATTTAACCCTCGGGCTTGAGCAACTCAAAACTATAACATAGTGGAAGACCTTGCTCAATCACCTTCTACTATGTCGACACTCGAGGTGTTACAAAATTGCCCCTCCCAGAAGCAAGCTTTATTGTCAACAATAGGTGGAGTAGATCCTACGGGTTCTAATCTTGTGGTTTTTAACCATATGGGATACACACCACAGTTAGCTTCCTAATTCAAGTAAAATATCTCAATAAGAATGTTCACTGAACTATTATTGATGAGGGGGCATATACTTGCATTATGTCAATGAGCTGCTGGAAAAAACCTGGTTCACTGTCATTGTCACGATCACCAACCACGTTAAAAGCTTTTGATGGAAGAACATATACTCCTTGTGGGAATTTGAGTAACCTGCAAATCAAACTAGGGGGAAAAACAATTACCATTGAAGTTGAGGTAGTTGACGGACCCCTCGATTACAGCATTTTACTGGGAAGTCCATGGGTATATTCTATGGCTGTTGTGGTTTCCACGTACTTTCGTACTATTGCATTCCCTCATAAGGGTGGAATCATAGTCATCGATCAACTAGCCTTCTTTCCAATATTTCATAGGCTACAAGAAGCATTTCGTTGGTACACGGACCCCATTGTCACTTCAAAGTGTTTGAGTAGGTCTCTTTAAAGATCCTTCCCTAATGGGTACTTTTACGCTACCATCACCATCTGATTTGGTGGAAGTGTCAAGAGTAGATACTTGCAACATGATTTCCTCCACCTCATCCAATTTAGGGAGGATTACCAACAATTTTGAAGTTGATAGTAATATTGAGGTAATGCCACTAAGCCCCATTGAATTAGCATAACAATCAAGTTTTCGGGCTTGTGCAGCAAACCCAAATCTGTACTCAACAATTGTATGGGTAGATCGTTCATTAGAATACATTACTTCTTCAGATCCTTTCTCACATATACATTCTACAGATGAAGAAATCATCCAATCAATGATGATAGGAGAAGAACCTTGGGAAGATTATCATCATCATTCCCATCTTCTAGATGACATCGAAGATTATTCAAATGAACTAAACCACCCTTTAGTCGTTGATTTTCTTTCGAATTCAGTTTTTATAGACACAGTAGAATCTGAGTGAAACCTGTCAAATATTGAAGAAACAATTTCTATTAATATTTCGACCAAGCCTGATATTGTAGAGAACATTCATGCCGACAAATCTTGTTCTCCATCGGAACTCGATAGTTACCATACTCTCTTTTGTGAATTCAGAGATGTCTTTGCATGGTATTACAAGGAGATTTCGGGGATTGACTCTAGTATTGTTGAACACAGAATCGAAATGCACCATAATGTCAAGCCATTTCAAGAGTGGCTTCAATATGTTCATCAAAAGAAAGCTGCTACAATTAAATTAGAAGTTGAAAAAAATTTGCGGGCTGGTTTCATTTACCCTGTACCTCTTACTGACCGGGTTTCCAACATTGTTCCTGTCATGAAGAAACAAGGGAGAATTCGAGTGTGCGTCGATTATAGCGATGTAAATCAGGCATTTCCAAAGGATAATTATCCTACACGTTTTATCGACCAAATTATTGACGAGTGTGCTAGATGCAAAAAATTTTCATTTATGGATGGATTTTTCGGCTACAATCAAATCAATATCCACCCATAGGACGAATCAAAAACAACTTTTATTTGTTCATGGGGCACATTTTCCTATAGGAAACTCCCATTCGATTTGAAGAATATCGGGGCCACATTTTAGAGGGCAATGAATTATGCCTTCCATGACATCAAGCACATTGTTCAACCTTACCTTGACGATTTACCTGCTCATCCACGAAAGCAGACTGATCACCCACAACATTTGAGAGCAATATTTTTACGGTGCCAACACTACAAGATACAACTCAATCCGCACAAATGTGTGTTTTGTGTTGGCTCTGGTCGATTACTTAGATTTGTAGTGTCTAAAGAGGGAATTCGACTTGATCCGTTAAATTTTCAAGCAATTATGGGTTTGTCTCCACCTTCAAATCTTTTACAGTTACAGAGAGTCCAAGGGAAAGCAAACTTTCTGAGGAGGTTCATTCCTAATTATGCCGAATTGGCTAAAGGTTTTACATGTCTTTTGAAGAAGGAGATACCCTTCCATTGGGATTAGGTTGTGCAAGCTTCCTTTGATGCTATTAAAGATTCCTTGATTCAATCTTCATTAATGTATTCTTTGAAATACCAAAATGAATATTACTTGTGTCTTGTCACTGCAAATACAACCATTGGCATGGTTTTAGTGTAGGAAGAAAATGGGAGTGAACATCCGATTTATTACTTGAGTCATAATCTCAACAATACAAAAAGTAAGTACTCTTATGTCGAAAAACTAGCTTTTGCAGCTGTGCAAGTTGTTCAAAGATTTCGCCATTACATCCTGCTACGGAAAACAACTGTCATTTTGGATTGCAACCCTATGACTTACATTTTGTCACGTCAATTGATGGGGGGAAAATACTCAAAATGGATAGTTATTTTACAGGAATTTGATTTGGAATTCATCAAGTCCAAATCAAAGAAATCTCTAGTTTTCACAGAGTTACTTTGCGAATTTCCCTCGACCTCCATTGATTCAAAATTTGAACCATTGATTTTGGATGAATCTCTATTTCTAATATTGTCATCTAACGTGTGGTATGGAGATATACTAATCTATCTCCAGACCCAAAATTTCCAGCATGATACCTCTCGCTCGCAACAATGATGTATTCGTTACCAAGCCAAAGATTATCTGATCATTGGTGACACTCTTTACCATTGTGGTATCAATATGATTTTACGGAGGTGCCTCACGCATGAGGAAGCCGAGAAAGCATTGAATGATTACCATTCAGATGCCTTTGGTGGACACTTATCTAGATATGCAACCCAAGAGAAAATTCTCCATGTTGGTTACTTCTAGCCAACTATATTCAAAAATTGTATTATCGCTGTCAGAAGCTATCATGCGTGCCAAATATATGACTGAAAAACCAGATTACCACCTGCACCATTACATCTAGTCATTTTTGTTGGCCCATTCACCAAATGGGGCATTGACTTTATGACATGTAACCCCACCTCGGCCGAGGGGCATGGGTATATAATAGTTGTTGTTGACTATTTTACCAAATGGGCTGAGGCGATGCCAACATTGAATAACAGTGGAAAAATGGTTGCTCTTTTCTTTTTTAACCATGTGGTTTCCCGGTTTGGTGTACCACAAGCTATAGTTACAAATCATGGGTCGCATTTTCACAATCACATGATGGCTGAGTTGACTGCTAAGTTAGGACTGTCACATGATAGTTCTACCCCTTATTACCTGCAAGCGAACAGACAAGTCGAGGCCATCAACAAAGGCTTGAAGTGGATGTTGCAGAGAATGATAGGGGTTCATAATTGAAAGTGGAACTTAATCCTGTACTCTGCCTTGTAGGCATATCGAACCTCGATGAGAAATGAAACTGGATTCACACCCTTTTAGTTGGTGTATGTTTTGGAAGCAATCTTACCGATACAATGTGAAATTTCATCGCTCAAACTTGTGATTGACATGTTACCCGACACTTCTAAAGAAGAAGCACACTTTTTGGAATTAATCCATCTGGATGAAACCTGTCATGATGCCACATTGGCTAAAGAAGCATGTAAGAAACATATTAAGGTGCAATATGATAGAAATGTCAAGCCTCATATCTTCTTAGAAGGAGACCTGGTCTTGCTTTATGATCAGGAAGCTGATAAACTGGGAGCAGGGAAATTCGAGCCAATGTGGATGGGTCCTTACATTATCAAGCACGTTTTGGAAAATGGTGCCTACGAGTTAGTAGATTATGATGGGATTCCATTGTCACAGCCCCGAAATGGGCTATACCTCAAACATTACTATGCTTGATTAAGTGTAGTAGAACTCACTGTATATATGCTTTCATTGCATGTGTGTGTGTATCTTTTGGAGCTTCTTATTTGGTTAGTAATCTACTTTGCATTTTTTAAATATGTCAGAGTCTTCGAAACATTTTGTTGGTTATGTTGATGGTGCTAGTCATAGTACGCAGAACTTGTCTTCTGCAGCATGGGCTATTTTCGCTCCAAGTGGCGAGTTAGTGAGTTTCCAAGGGATTTGTATCGATTGATTGATGAACAACATCACCGAGTATAGTGCATTGATTGAACTACTCTCTAATTCCATTTCACTTGGCATTCGCCGAATCATCATTAGGTTGGACTTGCAACTCGTTGTACTACAACTAACAAACATTTATCATGTCTGAAATCCAACAATTTTTTGTATGTTCCTTAGAGTTCATATTTTGGAAAGATACTTTGAACACATTCAATACCAACATATTTCCAGAAATATTAACACATTAACTAATTCTCTAGTGAATTATGTGTTAAATAGACATTTGTGACACATGTAAAAGTAATATTTTCAATCCACATCATCAGTTGAATAGGATTGCATATAACCATAGAAAACTCTGAAAGTAAAGTAGATAGGTGTTTTAAAATTCTTTACAAAATTTGTGTCCAAGAAACCCATAGTCATCTGACCCAAAATAAAAACTCAAAATGCATGCAAAACATCCTAAGTAGATCTAGTGGTGCTCATGGTATCAGGTCACAGTCTATGTTATCATGCACAAAAGCCTAGCCAAGTGGTTCAGAACACCAATAATGTGGTGCTACAGCTTCATAGGTAACTCCTCGATCTGGATATCTAGAATACCAAGGGTTAATCCCTCTATGTGATCTTGCAACTCTGCTACGGTCTCAACCAAATCTAAACCTTGGAGAACCGCTATTCCAATGTTTCTCCACGCTAGCCCACCTGCAACCTGTTGGTGTCCCACAAATCAAACAAAACCCACATTTGCATGTATAAGAGTAATTTTAGTTTAGCCTTGGAAACATTTTAAAACACAAAAAACATGTAGAAACTTGAAAAATAAAAAAACACTTTGGTCAAACAACTTACCCATAGCACCCCACTGTGCTCGGACTAGTAGAATCAAATCTGGATCTCCATGGAAATCCATCCCTGAGTATGAATTCTCCTCGATGACAAGATGTTGTCACTCAAGAAAACTGAAGAATCCAGTGGAAAAAATAATTGTTGACTGACCCGCATGTCAAGCCATCAATTCAACCCACCTCTGCATATGTGGATCTCTAGGACAAGCTACACCTAGTGATACATGTTGTGGTTGCATCAATGGGATTCTTTCTAAGGTAAAAGAAATTAATATAGAACAATAGAAGAAATTCTTCGTCTTACCACTTTTTACCTTAGTTAGTTTTTCTTTCAGTGAGGAAATCACAACATCACACCAGTTGAAAACTTTTGGCTCTAGACACTCTAGTGCATACTACATATAAGATCTGTTCGCTAGATGTAGTGTCACACTGCCAACCAATTTTTTGATTGTGAAGAGGATCATTCTCAAAGGAAAATCACCCACATCCCTGATGTTTATTTTCACATCCTTTCTAGGCTATGTACCTGGCCGAAAAAACTGTCTAATATAATCTCTCACCGATTCACCTCCATGGGCAAATCCAGAAAGTGAGATGGGGGCACCTCGCCTCGACAGTCTGGCAAGAAAGTAAATATCATCGATAGTAATGGGGACCATATTGTCCCTAATGTGAAATGTCTAATCTGTCAGATCCCATGCATGAACAAGGAATTGTATTAGTTCTATTTTTTGCCTCATTCCGGACAACTTAAAGTATTTGAGTAACCCACAGTTCCTAAGGGCCTCAGCTATACCCGGATTGTTTAGGGAAACCATGTCTTGTTCTTCATTCTCTCTTTCTCGCCATGTAATCGACATTCTAATTTGATGAAAGCTTGAAACACAATCATAAGCTTAATTAGGATCCTTTCCATGCAAAAAATAGGACAAATTTTGGAGCAAACAACTAAATCAAACTTGGGAAATTCGCCCAGTGCAGCCCATGCGCAGAGATAGCGGGCTGTAGAGCATGCAACCTTCTATCTGGGTGCTCTTTAGTGCAATTTTCAATGTGAAATCCTGCGCTGATCCCAGGGAAAAGAAATGAAACTACAGGGGACCCAAAAAACCCTAAACTTGCATGAAATGACAAAAGAATGATTTGAAAATAAAGTAGAGAGGTTTAGCTCCTACCTGGTCTGGACGGCTCAAGAAATGGTCTACAGAATCTCTCGCAATCAACTAGTGAAGATCGAGGCAAAAACTAAGCTCAAAGCACAAAACGGAATGGTAAGTTCCAAATGGTAAAATGTCATGCCAAAAACTTATTTTATGTTTATTTCATGTTCATTCATCAATTAAACATTAGTATTACATATTTTTTCCTATGAAACAGATATTTTTAATCCATTTGGTGTTGTTTTGAGCAGGTTTTGCAATTGACTTACAGAATTCAACATGCTTGATTGCGAATTGTACCTTTGACCATAGAGCATACTTTTATCTCTTTTTCAAGTTATGTTAAAAATGATAAAGGAACCCCCTTGGAGTCCTCTTTAAGCTCTTTTCATAATCTCTAAACATTAAAAGATTTCCAAGCGCTTGTCCTTTCCAGCTCGTTAACGAATTGGAAACGATATCTCTCTTGTATTATTTTATGCTTTTTCGGGCTTAAGAGATTAATTTAAGAAAAATAACTTGTGGAGTTTTCTTTTTGTCCCTTTTCAAACTCTCTAAACATGAAAAGGACGAAGTTATCTTTGTCGTTAAACTCGTTAAAACATCAAATAACGAAAAACTTGTCCATCTAGACAAGACCGAGTTTCACCTTCGGTAGACTCGTTAAAACATCAAATATCGATGGATTCACCAGAAGGGTGAAATTATACAACAAGCATATTTTATCCTCTTGAATATTGATAAAAATAAAGAGGTATTGCTCAACAATGACTGGGGAAAATGGGAAAAAGGGGAAAACTACTTTATGGTAGCTGGTCGCTCTTGAACATGACACTTTCACTCCATCACCATGACTATCTGGGTTGGGTTATTAGCTTGATGGTTATCACAACATTGATCTATCGTACCATCCATCACTTTGTTTTGGGTCAATGCTACCAATTCATTTCAGTGTCGCCGACATGTTCAAAAGAAGTCATTTAGTCAAAATTCATCCTTTATAGTACCATAAACCTTCATTTTCATGACCGCCATTCCTGAACCTTGTGTCGTCAATAAAATTCCATATCTAAAATAACTAGACTCGTTTCCTGTCATTGATGTGGGATACATCAAGGCCCTCTTGCGACGAGTCACTTCTTGTCGACATCAGCACATTATCCAAGAAGTTGACTTAGAAACACTCTTCCAGTACCTTGAGGCTTACATGCATCAATGGTAGGTTTCTCACTTCCAGTGAAATGCATACATCAATGGAATTCGACCGAAATACTTTGTATGGTGTTTGACATCAAATCATCCATTCACACCATGCAGAATGTATTGCAGTACCTTGAGGATCATTATCATTATTGGTGATTTCTCTCGCATCTGTTAACAACTTACATCATTGGCTGGTAATCAGATGGTGTCTCCCATGTTCGACTTCAGATCACATATTCACATGATTAGAATCGTACTTGAGTGAACGATTGAACAAGATAGAAGACCCCAAATCTAGTTTCATCCATCCGAGCTGCGATTTCAGGAGTACTAAATCATATGTACAATGGATTTACACTGATGGTCATTCTGATCATGGTTCTATATTTGTAGACGCCTGTTTATGTACATGTAATGAAAGTTTATAAGCTGAGCATGGGTATGCCTTCCTTTAGCAATTCATGTAAAATCAAATATCATGATATATGTATTGTAATTGATGCAAGTCATCTTCCACTTCGATACCTCCTGATCACATTGTAAAGCATTTCATTCGACATTAGAATTTTTCTGACTTCATGCTTTAGGGGGTAGTTGTTACAGATCCATTTGGACACATTAAATCCCAACATCTAGATCAGTGTTTTAGGGCTCATCAAACCCTAATTTCAGTTGCTTCATTCCCTAAACAAGTCACTCCTTTGAATGCCTCCTTCCTAGACAGTTTCATGGCTTGGAGACATCCAGAAATAGCCTCTAGAGGGACCAGCGTAGGTAATCCCTTGTAAAGGTGCGCTGCAGAGTAGTTGAGTCCACTGCCAGGGTGCTTTGCAGAGCACTTAGGCTTCCTTTCACCCGTTCTGGGCGAGAATGAGTGGAATTCACAGAGGGTTTGAGGAATATTCTTATCCTTTGGAGTCATCTAGAAGGTTCTCTCACTTATAACTCCTATGAGCTCAAAAATGGATGAGGAATGAGTTAAGGTGCATCCTATCCTCTCATCCCTTCCTCCATGGAACTAATTATAAGTATGGAAGGCCATTTAATGCCACCATTTATGACAAAACCTCCTTCATCTTCCTACAAATTGACCACTCATCTAAATGATCAGGGGCTGAATTATGTTGAGTTATAAGGAGATAATGATGCTATGATATTTGGCTTTGAAGCAAGTATTGTAATGCTACAAGTTTATCATGCTTTTGATGTGATGTGGATGGGATCCAAGCTGGAGGAATGGCTTTGAATCATACATTAATGGTTGTAATTCCTTCTTCTATCTAATAAAGTGTTTGAACCTTTTTCCGATATGTTTGTATTGTTTCATAATGCTTATATGTATGAATTGTATCTAATTACTTTCACTTATATTCAATAGATCGTGTACTTTGATTTGTTCTTTTTTTTCTATTGTGTTTACCAGGTACTTCTCAAGCATATTAAGTATGGGAGGGAGCGACAGGATCGATACAAGGGATATGAGAGGAAAACGGTACTCCAAGTAAGTATTATTACCCTCTCATCTTATCTATTGCTTATAAGAAAAGTATAAAACACTTTAAATTGTTGTTCTAGATACAACTACTTATCTACGGAATTAGTATTTATCTATAGATACCAAATTGTCCAAAACAATGCTACTCTTTCATCAACAAAACTTTCCCAATTGATCCAAATAGTCCAATCTCTTTCAATGTCCCTTTGACTGGTACATTATATGAATAAATGCAACCAGGATATAATGTTATCACATTAATTCGAACTCGATCTTGAGTGTGGGTGCCTATAGCTCGATATGGTCATTAGGGGATTTTTTAGGTCTAAAATAGACCTTCAAAGAAAAATAATAAAATAAGGGTTATGATTTAGAAAAAGAAAAGAAAGAAAAGTACCTTTTATTGTATTTTTGGTTTATCTCTTCATAGGTTTTCCCAAATGTGATGCGTAGACCCCTATTGGATGAAAAATTAAAAGCCACATTCAATGAGTCCCCATTTTGCACACTTTTGATTAGAACCACACTAAAAAATATTAAAAATACATCAAACACATTTTTTCATGTATTTTCAATATTTTTTGGTGTGGGTCTACTCAAAATTCTATAGAGTGGGCAGTTGTTGGATGTAGATTTTAATTCCACATCGAATGGGTGTCTACACTTGACAATTGAGTAAACGTATAAGGACATAAGTGAAAAATACAATAAAAAAACATATTTTCTTCTTTTCCCTCCAAAATTGTTTACCCTTGGGGATGACATCATCATCTTAAATATTATTGTTGATTTTATTTTAAAGTTGATTTTGTTATTACAATTTTTTTTTGTGACCTATTTCTTACCTCAAAATTCCCCTAATGGCTTACACAATGATCTAGAACTTTAAATCTACTTTATTTTCAATTGACCTTCGATATAGCATAAATGATAGACGTTGATACTGAAGACCTAAGACTCAACATACATACTCATATTAATTGGTGTAGTTGTGTTATGATTTATTCCTGCAATAACTCCTTGATAGAATACCAATCTATGGTAATGAAACAATTCACAAAAATCAATATTCCACATATATTGAAAAATGAAATAAATATTACATTATACTACCACAGAGCCTTTATCCAATTAGGATCTTAATCTAAAGCATCAATGCAGTGATGAGGTTTATCAATCCAATTCAGACTAGATGATACATATTTTCAACCTCTTTTCTTACTAATGAAACCCAGAAGCAATTCAAAGAAAGTGTTCTACAATTTATGCAAGAGAATATTGCTTCCCATGTTGTTACACTCAAACATTTACAATAACCAATACTCTCAATAATCACATCCTTAACCAACATATTCACACTAGAAGCATGTAATCTCACAGTAGAGAAATTTTGAGGTCTAAAATGAGCATCCTAAGGAATATTATAAAATAAAAGTGGAAATAATAAAATAAGATTAGATTACCTCATCAAGTTTTGGAGGGAAAAAAGTAAAAGATACTTTTTCAAGTCATATTTTCAACTTGTCGCCCTATGATTTTACTCAAGTTTCAAGTGGGAGCACTCATTGGAGGCATAATTTAATTTTTCATCCAAGGAGTACCCATGTTGCATACTTTCGATGGACCATACTACACGAAAATTGTGAAATATATGAGAAACGTGATTGTTATCACGTTTTTCATGTATTTCACATTTTTCATATAGTAGGGTCCATTGAAAGTTTGCAACATGGGTATTCAGATGCAAAATTAAATTCCACATCCAACGAGTGCTCCCGCTCGAAATTTGAGTAAAATCATAGGGAGATAAGTTGAAAATATGACTTGAAAAGTAGTTTTTTTCTTTTTCTTTATCTTTTAGCTTTTTAGTCCAAAAATGGTGAATCATCCCCCATGGTTGACATCATCATATTGAATCCTAATGGTTCTTACACATTTAATTTATGTTGTACATTTTTGTTTTGAGGCTCATTTTTTGTCTCAAAATTTCTCTACTGCTATGACATATGCTTCAAACATGTTAAAGCATGTAACCAGTATCTCAAAATTTATGGCATTCAGGTCCATGTATTTAGATCACCATTTAGATTCATGGCACAATTTGAATCAATAGCAAGTAGGTTATAGCTATAATATTTCTTGATTAAGCTTGATTTTTATGTGATTGATTGGTGGATCACTCTTCTCTTCACCATTTCACATTCAATCTTGAATGCCTCACCATCATCATAGGTTACTTAATGGCTTCCTATATAACAATACCATGGAAATATAAGTCCCTAAGAACTATAGAGCTTTGATACCAACTGATAAAATATAGCTCACAGAAAAGGAAAGAACAAGAGACAATGAAATTGGTGGATAAGGCCTCAAGTGATAATATTTATTCTCACATTCTTCCAATAATACAAATATATAATACAATTATGGAGCCACATCAATTTCTCTCACCTTGACACCTCACAAAGAGATAAATTAGGATGAGGAAAAATAGGATCTAGAAACACACTTAGGATAAAAAATATATCCCAAGATCTGAAATACATAAAGGTGGTATATTGGGACTTCATGATTGTATATAAGAAAGAGGCTAAGAAAGTTTTCCTTCCTGGTTTAGCCACCACAATTCAATATGATTCCATTTCAGCCTCCACTATTTATAGAAAAGGAGCTAGCCACGTGATTATGACGAATAAGACTCTATAAGAGTCCATATTGTAACTCTAATTAAGAGTTGAGGGATTCAAACCTAAGTACTAGTAGGCTATCAAGATGTGTTATAATCGGGCCACTATGAGGAAAATGGGTTCCATAATTTTTTAGTGTATTTGTTCCATAGACGAGAAGCGTAGTTGAGAGGGATGGGGATTTTAGAAACCAAGACAATACTGAGAGGGCCGTTGAATCAATATTGTAGGAATTTTAGACATTCTTTCTCTTGTAAAAAGATTTTAGAAAACCAAGAAATACTTCAGAAATTGATTCACATGAGCATGACAGAAAACAACATAAGTAATCACAAAGGAACACACATAAAATTCAAAATTTACTTCAATTACTTCACAAGGAAAGCTACAACTTGTTATTAGAAAATTCTCTAGATACATCTACCACGAGGCAACTACTCCTTGATTTATTAGCTACAATTGAAAGGAGCTACGACCCCTAAATATTTATCAACTTCTACTGAAAGGAGATCCAACCATTAAGTACTTACCATCACCCACTGTTAGGAGCTACAAACCCTAATCTACAAGCTAAAACTTGCTTGGCCTCAATGATTCATTTTTCATCCTTTTTCACACTAGAACCATGAATGCCACATCCATAACAAAATAATTAGAATCTCCCTCACCAAAACACCTTCAACAATCCCTGATTACTGAAAATCACCATCACAACAACAGTATCAATCGATCTCTATTCACATACTACCATTATACACACTCATCTATTTAACAGTCCCAATCAATTATGCTTGTAAATGTTTTGACTGATTATTTTTAGAATGAGACTTTAGTTAACATGTTATTTGAATCTTTGCATGAATCTATTATTTTTTCCTTTATTCCATTTAACTGAGTCTTTTTCATATGATCTTCAAGTTATCACTAACAAATATGCTATTCTGGACTTAATCTGTGTGCTTTTATGCTTAAAACTGTTATTCTGGTATATTACAGGGCTTAGAATTAATTTTAGCTATAGTTCAAACTTTAGTTGGCCACCAAATATAAAAAAAAAAACTACCAAATATGCTCTAATAATGTCCATGCTTCAGAATATATCCTTTAGCCCCTGTGCACTTTGTATTTTGGCTCTTTTTTCCTATCAAACCAAGTGTTGTGACTTGCACTTTGGTCTTGAGTACTAAATTATTATCCTTCATGCCTTTTTTCCTTAATTGTGCACTCTCAGTAATAACTACCACATAGAACCCTGTATTGGAACTTTGTATTAGCCCCCGACACCTTTATCCCAATGCAATTAGCATGTGCCCCTTTATAATCTGTTTGGATCTGTCTAACAAGATGACGTGTCCCATGGTCTCTGCTCGATGCCTTTTCTCTTGGTTTCCTATTGGCGAACGTACTGCTGATTTATCTTGGTGCTTGTATCCTGACGCTTCTACTGCATGCCTTCAAAATTCCTCCGTATTATACCTTTAGGGATGACATGTCCCAATGGATCCTCCCACTACAACCATGGACCAATCACTTCAGTTCGAGACTGAGTTGGCTCTCACACTTGCTGTGTTAGTCCAATGCCTAATCATCATGTTGGTTCTTCTATGCACCACTTCAAATCCTTCCGGGGTCCTTCTATAGGGATGACATCATCTGTACCATGTGGTTCCATCTCAGTGGTGACACATGTAACCTGGAAATGGCCACCAGGGTATCCAAAAACACCAAATCTACAACCCACATGTCTTCCACATCACTAGTGATGTTATCATCAATAACGAATCATGAGATGCCACATAGCTTGTTTGTTTCATCCCAGTGCTTGACTTTTATGTGCTATTTTTTCTTTCAGGATTAACCTAGTGGGATGAGCTGTCATTGGACTCCAACATTCAACCAGTAGCCATTTTCCCTCCTATCAGAGGAGAGAGAAAGTGTCATGAGCATTGGTTTTGTGCCATTTTCCTTTATAAAAAAAATTCTAAGGCCCCCGGGCCTTTTCTCCTCGCGCCACATTGCTTGAATTTGCTCCATTGTTGTGAAACCCACTATTGGAAAAACCAATCATTATGTCACCCATTTTCACAGTTTGTGGTATTGAGGGGGAGGGTGCGAGAATCAATCTATGTCATTGATTTCCAAATTGGTGTCATGTAAAAAATTCCGATTGCGACACCCTGATGCATTTTTAGCAACCGATTATGTTGACTCATTGGAAATACCCTCTGATAGGCTGGTAGGATCCTAGACTCTATGATCCTATGCCCTAGTAAGGTCACTAGACAACAAACAAATATGGCTAATTCAAGACAACAAAAATCCCCAAGTCAAATGATCATGCAAACTGTCTCCATGCAATTCTTAATGTTATAGGGTTTGAGAAAGTACTTTTCCTCCTCGCAGGTTAATGAAGGGTTTTGGGCCTGATGTAGAATCATTTCTCTCCAATCAAGTGATCTCTCTCTTCCACTATCGATCCCAAGCCTACATACATGCACAAATAAACATAGACAACAAGTAGTCTTCCGCATAAGACTATTAGCTCAAAAAATCAATAAATTAATGAACGTAAATCACAACAAAAATTGGTATAAAGGAAGGGCACATGAATCTTCATTAACAATATAATCAAGAATACATCAATATACCTTCAGCTTTGACACTCTTATCCTTATTTTGGAAAAATATCCCCACTATAATGAACAAGAACTCAAAGGAGCATGGAGCTTTCAACACTGAATCACAATAGCAGCGTATGAATCTTTGATTATGGTTCATAGATTCTAACTAGTAGATTATTACTCTCATATTGTGACTAGCCTGACCCTCTAGGATGGACCCATATAAAGAGGAAGAGGAAGACTCCCAGGAGGATGAATGTAGACACCTAGGATGAAGACAAGCTAGAGAAGCTTCTGAATAATGTGTCCTAGATAGCTCGAATAGATGAGATAAGATCATGAGTTGAACTGATATCCTAAGAAACAAGTCTCTAGAACAAGTCCCCAAACCACAAGGACAAAATTGTGAAATATTGGTCATAATCGCAAAGAAAAAGTGTCCTCCACGCGGTTGGAAGGTTCCAACCTAACTCACAAGTTGGGTTGCATGTGGTTGGGGAGAAAATATGGCAAAAAGAGTGGTCAAGGCCAAAAATAAGGTCAACAACATAATGACTAACCCTAGGGAGAAAAATAGGATGATAAAAAATGCCCCCTATTGCATGAGGTATAAAGAGTAAGTCATGGATGAAATGGATTATAATAAAACATAGATGTAAAATTAGGATCGAGGAGATAAAGCCAAGAAATTGTATTAGAAGGTACCAAATGTTGACATCTCATTTGTGCTAATAACATCCCTGAGGCGGGCATACCCATGCTCAGTCATAAAGAGATACTAAACATAGTCACCAAAACATACACTGCGGCTCCATGACACGAAATGCTATAACATGGCCATGAAGAAATACACAGTGGATCCATGTGACTCAATAGATAGAGCATAGAAACCAACAAATAAAATGTGGATCCATGTCACAATATACATTAGTATGACTATGGACACATAAAAAATAGGAGGTGCCCTAGAATAGTCCTTAAAGTACATAAATGATACATGACTCCAATGCAACTTGGGAAGGGTTCCATATAAGAGTGAGATATCCCTAACCTCGTGTATTTGACATAACCCCGCTGGTACGAATATACGACATGTGAATAAATGTGTTGAGGTCAAGCATGGTAGAAACCGCCTAATTACCAACTAATGAGGTAAACCAATACAGACGTGAGGGAATCTGCCAATGAGAAAAATGGATCCCAAGGTACCTAGTATATTCCACTAAGTTGGAATAGATGAGCTAGTGTCTAACAACCGCGGACTTGATCGATCAGGAGTCAGTGATGTAAACCCACTTTTGATCGTGAGGAAACCTTCCATTGAGGTCTACAAGCTACAAGGTAATACTCGTTCCTAGATCAAGCTCCTAGATAATGAGCGGAAGTCGTCAGGAGATTATTCATCAAAGGAGGGTCTTGATGTATCCCCCATCAATTGAGATGCAACATACCAAAGGATAATGTGAATGGATGAAGTCATGAAGTGATGAAGTATAACTGAAACATGGATGGCCAACTCAAAAAGGTCAACAGGAAACTACAAATGGTCGACACAGGCTGAGACTTCTCACATAGTGGCATGACACAAAAGTGACTCAATAACATGACTAATGAGTACCATGTGATATCATGAAAAAATGCATGAGGAATTGAAGCACACTTCATATGATTGGAATAGTAACAAGCCAGAGGAGTACACAAACTCATATGTATGGTAAGACTCCTAAGTAATATAAAACCCAACTGTGAGATAATGATGCAGACAAGTGACACGTTCAAGGGTGATACAATTAGTGCTTCCATTCTAAATACTAACGGAGATAAATTTTCCCTTCCAATTTCTATTTTTATGTTCCTTTTTCATAAATTTAGTCCCTTAACCCCGAAAAAGAGATAAAATAATACAAGGGAGGAACTTCTATCCATAGTAGACTAGAGTATTCCTTTTTCATAACTAGTCTACTCAGTCCAGAAAAGGGTCAAACTTATCCTAAATAGACATCCCTTCAAGTACTTTGATGAGCATGAAAGAGACAATTTCACTCAACAAAAAAGAGCTTAAAGGAAAATCCTCTTGGAGGAATGAGTGGTATAAGGGGTAGCAACTAGTTCCAATCATGGTGGAACTTCTCAAAAATTGAAAAGGGTAAGACGATGGCTAATAGAACCACTCATCGTAGTGGTTCCTCCAAGAAATGGTAAAAAAACCAAGTGAAATCGAATGGTAGGCCGATGTCGATGGAATGAAGAAACCAATGATCATCCTGTAAAAATAGGTTAATAGAAAGTGGAAATCACAAGGAATAAAGTGTGGAATCATCCTAGGGTAAGGCCATAAATAAGACAAAGGGGAGGACATGAGGCTCATATTCTAGGTCATAGTGGGTTAGAAAGAGGGATTCCAAAAAGGAGTAAAAATGACTACATGGACACCAATACAACAAGAAGGTGCTAAAGTAAGGCATACATGTATAGGTAAGCTCTATTGCCAAGCTGCGATGTGCATAGAAAAGAGTGGCTAATGTTGTAACTTGACAGAGTTGGATCTAAGGCACAATGATGGCACTAATAGACAATAATGCATCAGTGATAGTGATATATGACCTACCCCTACATGCCAAGTTCAAGAGAAATGTATGTAAGGTCCATGGGTGTCGCATTAAAAACACTACCCTATCCTATAAAAAACATCTAGAAAGACTAGTCCCATGGTTAAATCACATAATTAAATAAATGAACATGAATGAGGTAAAAATAGGACCATATATATATATATATATATATATATATATATAATATATATATATATATATATATATATATATATATTATATATTATATATATATATATATTGATTTATTGTTTTGATTTTTTTGGATTTTTGGCATAAATAAGGCATGAAAAATACTTGCATCACACACAAACAAAAAATAGATAAATCATCACACTCCTATCTACAATATGTACAAGCGCAAATCAGTCTAATAGATCACATCAAAGCGTGCCCACTGCAGGGCACGGACCAAGGATTTCTATACATGAACTTATAAAGGGACCATATGGCTCACTAATGTGGGGCCATGCCAAATAAGTGGAAAGGATTTGGACAATTCATTAACAAGTTCAACATTAGAAACCCAAGACTTGGCTCGGTCCAAGGTTGGCTCTTCCAAGGAGGGCCGAGGATATTCTCCTTGGGTCGATTCAAGTTTTATGTTTCCAAGCTCTACTTGTTCTGATTCGGGAAGAAAGGAGGCATGAAGAAGCTTAATATCCCTAGGATTATCAATGGATGGATCCATGGACTCCAAGTTGACTTGCCAAAAATAAGACTCGTCATCAAGGGAGCCACGTTGAACAGGTGGTGTGACAACCCGTGTGGGAAAAGGATCCTCGTCATTTTGTGTATAGGGATGGAGTTGTTGACTAGAGTGTACATATGATGATATGTACATGTTGTATATGTCGTTATATTTACATATGGTGTTGTGTGCATGTTGTACAAGTGGTACTATGTACATATGGTGTTGTGTGCATGATTGTACATGTGGAGTTGTGTACATGTTGTACATGCGCTGTTGTGCGAAGGGGGTGTTGTGTAGATGTCATACATGTGATGTTGTGTACATGTGGTGTCGTGTACATGTCATTCATGTGGTAATAACAATGTAAACTTTGAAACGAGAACTATAAACTCAAAACGGGAACTCTGGCCAAAAAACCTCGTAAAAACATCAAAAACAGTGCTAAAAACGAAAAGTGTTGGTGCTAGAATAACAACTTTTTTTTCTAGGGTAAATTTTCAACATGTTTTAAAAATGGTGGGGAAAACCAATTTTTTGTGAAAAAATTGTCAAAAAAACACCCTCAAAGCAAAGTGTTGATGTTCAAATAACATTTCTTTTTTCAATCATAAATTTTGTGCAAAAAACACCCTCAAAATGAGAAGTGTTGACGCTGGGATAACAAAAAAAAAATTCAAGGGTAAAATTTCAACATTTTGAAATAATGGCGTAAAATATTTTATCATGACCCCGAAAAACATTAAAATTTCAAAAAGATAATGAAAACACAAAATAAAATTAAAACAATGAAACAACACAAAACAAAAAACAAAAAAAATAGCCTATAAAAGATAAGAATTAAAAAACTAAAAAAAACATACAAATTATAAACAAATGAATAGTAAAAAAAACATATTTGAAAAAAATGGAAAAAGAAAAGCAAATATGTAAACCATAAAAAAATTTGGAAAAAAAAAAAACAAAATTAAAAACATGTAAAATTAAAAAAACAAAATTAAAAAAACTAGGAAAAAAAACATTTAAAAACAAACTAGATTAAACAAAAATAGAGAAATAACTCAAACAAAATTTAAAAATTAGTAAAATTAATATTAAAAACATTTAAAACAACTAAAAAAACAAAATACACTGAATTACTAAAATAAAACTAAAAAATATGAAAATCTAATAAATATATGTCTTTTACATTAAAAACAAAAAAATTAATTAAAAATTGTTTTTTAATAAAATTTCATTGTTAATTTAAAAAACAAACAAATAAAAATATTAATTTTTTTTTTTTAAACAAACCTTTTGTGTTTTTATTTAAAAAAAAATTATTAAAAATTTCAATTTTTTTTTTAATTTTCAGTTTGTTTAAAAGAATAAAAAAATTATATGAAAAATCAATAAAAAAATTAACGCACCCCCACCGGGGGCGGGTGGGCTCTAGCTGATTCCCAGAATCGGCCAGCCGTCCCTCCGCCGCCAAGTGGGGGCGCGACCATGGGTGGAGGGCTGCGTGCAACCCTCAGCCCACGACTGTGCACCCACCGGCGCGGGCGAGCGGTTGTCCGATTCGGGAGTCAGATAGCTGCCCGCCGCCGCTCGGTTGGGGGCGTGACCGTGGGCGGAGGGGTTGCGTGCGTGCAACCCCTCCGCCCATGGCGCGCCCCACCGGTGGCGGGCGAGCGGCAGTCCGATTCCCGGAATCAGACAACTGGAACGTGGTAATCCCATACCGAGTTGTCTTTTGTATTCATTAATATGAGGTTATTTCTCCATGTTATTTCATGAGTATTATACAGGTTCATATGTGGATTATATGGCTATTGTTTTCTTGGTATTTATCTTGTTGTTATGTTGGTTATGAATGCCTATTATGACAGTGGTGATATATGGCTCTCATCATGTTTTCACTTGTAATTGAATGAAAAATGAACCTATGACCTAATATATGATAATATAGATAATGGTATAAGGAAACAATCCCTCATAACGAGTCTCATATAAGTATGGGGCCCCTATTCTTAGCTCTATTGTTAAGACCTATAGATTTCATATTTGTGATCTGTTTGACGTAATGCCTGTCATGGCTAGTAGGGGTCCAGTCTAATCCTTGGAAATGTTTTTGCAAATGTATCATTATTTGTTGTGTAAATTCATTTATGAAGGTTTCATTGAGTTATGGGTGGTGACCTGGGCTTTGGGCCTAAAAAAGTGGCACAAATCCCTGAGTCGTAGGCACACCATTGGGGGGAAAAGTCCATAGATGCTCGCTTGCCCTTGTTGTGGGAGCGTCTGGAGCCTCTTAGACACCCTTTCCCATATCACAGTAGCTTCTAGTGGTTTGATGTACATAAAATTCAGTTGGTCTTCGGGGTTGGTTACCTGAGTGGTTGGGATGGATCCTCAGAGTTCTGTTGTTGATGGGGAAGGTCTGTGTGGTGTGTTTCCGTCGATTCCAATTCCTGAACTGACACACATATAGTCGAATCATATCATAATAACTTATCTTCACATGTTTACCTTGGTTGACCATTTACTTGGGTAGATGTGAGAGGAGGGTGTTACAACATATCACCTTACTAATTTTATTTGACGTCCACAAATAGGGCATTTTGAATACTAATAATTTTGAAACTGATTATGAACAATGGAGTGATTTTCACACGAATGACAACCTAAATAAAATGGGAAGAGTTATCTAGCCTGATGTGAGCTATTTAATGTGAAGGGGATTTAAATTCCCATCGTTGGATAATCTACTTACTTCAATTCAATGTTGGGCATATACAACCTCTGCGCATTTACTGGCATGCAATAGGTTGCATAAGTATTACCTAAATAAAAGTGTGTGTGTAACAAATACGTGTAAACAAAAAATAATTATTACCATGAAGTTTTAACATGGATATAAAAGGGGGCTTTCACAAATTTGATTGTCAGGGTTTTCATCGTCCATATTTCCAATATATGGAAAAATCAACAGTCACAACTCTTTATGGTTTACCTTTGGTCATTTGTTTTTTCTCACTTTATGTTGCATCTTATATCTCTGACGCTATGGAAATCAAAATTCATTTGTTGCATTGCATTTCCACACTGAAATGCATTTTAATTATACTACAATCTTATATTACCTCACGATCTAAGCTCATTGTGTTTTAATTTGATTGCATTCGAGCATGATTTGGAGACTGGAACTGTGTATCTGCGCAACTTCACACTTTGATATTTTTGTTTTGGAGAACATAAATTAGGATAAAATATAATTTTTATTATTTATTTATGATATATAAATATATTTAACAACATTTAAAAGATTCAAATCATACAAATTACACATTTCAACATTATGATTTCAACAATTTCCTATGACATTGAAAACAAAATTCATTGAAAGAAATCAACAAATAACTAGAATACATGATTCAACAACTCGTTCAAATTGGGACGATGTCATTGTGGCCTGAAAATAATATTCAATAGATTTTTTTTTTAATTTGGAGGATACCATCGGCGTCACAATAATATTATTCTAGGATTCCAAGTTGAAAATTAAATTTAAATCGATTTGAATATTTAGAAAAAGTATAATCAGATTTTTTAGGTTTTCGTTTTTTTAATATTTTTCAATCAATGTGATAAGTGGTCAATTAGTATGATGAGTATTACCACAATGCAAACAAGAGTATATTATATACAAAAGTTCAGTAATAATAAGCGATAAGGCTACATGATTAGGTTTTGCGTGTGATATATTATTAAAATATATCCTACCCAAAATGATAATTGAAGGTTATGATCCCAAGCCATATACATCATGTCATTGAAGGCCATGATCCTAAGCCATATACATCACGTTGTTGGTTTTAAGGACATCAACTGTACGATACGACAGTGGCATGAAAGGCATGCCTACAAGTTTTCATGGTGTTTGGTGTGTGACTGATAATACCCATGAAACTATAATCTATTATCTTTTGCCCATACCACTTCCTTCTCCTTTCACTTTTATTTTACCATTTGAACTAGTAGCGTTTAACAAAGTATAAACTTTTCGCAGTTCCATTTCTGAAATCCATGATGCCATGGTGGTTTGTAGTACGGATCTCTGAGATCTAGGTAAGACACCTAGAGTGTGTATTGTAGGACAAAAATTACGTGTCTACCCTCTCTAGCCTCCCATGGTGAGATCATATTGTATGGGTCCTCCATTTGTTCCTGCTCCTGTTGCTACTCCCTATGTTGACGTCTCTTCTACATGATTGACATATAAAATACATCAACCTCATACAAAAAATACAAATTTTTTTATTAAATGAAAAATGTATTTATATATATGGAAACATGACTTTCAATTAAAAAAAAATCATCTGTGAACCCAAAACACAGTCATGCGCCGGCTCTAGTGCACTGTCAAATAAAACCGCATCGGCAACGATGCATACATACATATGATGCACTACTATTGGTTCATAAATTTAAACTTTCATCGTGGTGCATCACACTTATGCACCAGTGTTAACCTATAAATTTTTCACACTAGTATAGAACTTTCAGGTTATTGAATGCACTGAGTTATGGCTATATTTTTAAATATTGTTTTTGTGGTGCATTTGGTAAATATAAATGCATCAAGCGTAATACATTGATGTATAATTTATATCTTTTGCGACACATTTTCATTTACAAAACACACCACAACAATAGCGGTGCATTGTGTTCAGACATTGAATGACGATGCACCCTATAAATTTACAGGGTGAAATGCTATCGTTGCGAGCCAAACATATCAAGTGCACTGTGCAGGGATTTTTTTTTGCCAAAAATAATAGAAATTTCAAGCTAATTTATAATTCTAATCAACTAAAAAATAAAATTAGAGAGAAACATAGACATTACCTAGACATTTGGTCATCAAGGAGGCATTGTTGACAAGTAATGGAGAAAAAAATGTTACGATAGTTCAAAAAAAATAGAAATTCATGTAGTGAGCATGGTATGGAAGGATGGAGAGCAAGAGAAGCATTTTCATTAGGGCGATTTCATGAGGTAAGAGTGGCACCTGTTGAAAAATGTAACTAGTTCGGTCTTCATAATGACATGTGTAATTGTGAATTTATGTAATCGATGAAAAGAAGAAAATAAAATTATTATTGTAATGCTTGTATCATGGGTCTCATGAGTAAGGAATTTTATTTTCGTAATGGCCCCTATTATGAGCTTTTAGGATTTGTCATCTAGTCATAAAAGTCAAATTTAGTTTGTGTCATGTATGAAGGACCCTTATTGGGTATGTTACATTGTGTATGAATCATTAAAATAGTCTGGGAGCCCTCCAAGGCCAAGCATAAACAACCCCTTCATTCTTGCTACAAAATGGAGTAAATAACCTACTCTAAGAGACGTGTCGGCTCAAGCTCTTTCATGATGTCTAGTTATAGAGGAAAACCACTATAAATAGGCAGCTCGGCCTAATTTCAGGAGATATAATTTTAGATAGACAATTTAGTCAAGATATGAAGTGCGAGGGTCATCAAGGGGGCCTAATTACTAGCGAGAAATAAGGAAGGTGCAATGAGATATATAAGTATTGATTTGGAATTGTTTTGTGGGCCAACTCACCTCCACACGTACAAGATATCTCTAATGTCCATTACAGGAAGAAGGTTGAAATATCATTCACTATAAGGAAATCATTTTGGGTGAAGAATAAGGGTGACAACAAGACAAGTTGTCAAACAAGCAATGTCCAACTAAAGGGGAGGGCATCGAGGACTTGAAGGTGGAACTTCACACATGTTAGTATTTTTGAAGGAAGCTAAAAGGTTGCAAATATGAAATAGAGAAGAGGAAGCCAAGGTATGGAAGGTAGTAGTAAAGGAGGATGAAGTTTGACTTTTGTTGAAGGAAGAAGAAGCTTTGTGGCTTGGTCTTGGAGTGGAAAATAGTTCAAGGGTTTTGGTCTTGGTATTTGTCAATTGGAATCTCTATAAGAAGAAGAATTTGTTTGGGTTTTCCTCTCAAAGAGTGAGATATTTTGGCCCTAGATGATAGCCTATATTTTGTGTCTCTTATCTCTTTTTGGTTTATGCATTGGTAGCTATTTTATGAAGAATAACACTAATAACCCAAGTAAAAGAATATACTAATATAAATAAGTAATAAAGAACTCACAAGAAGTTACTAATCAAAGAGAAATCACTTAATCTCTATTCCCTAGATTTCTCAACATGGTATCATAGCTAAGGTGACTAAGTCAAGGAATAGCATCTTATCAAGGAACACTCAAAGCCAAGATATACAAAGAAAGCATCAAGACCCTAGATGAAAGAAGTCTACAAATAAGCATTGGGATCATCATCAAGAAAAGAAGGCCAAAACCCTACATCTACTCAAGTTGAAAATATCTATGAATCAAGTTGAAGTGTTTTGAAGATAAAAAGGCATTGGAATAAAGGCTCTAAGGTGATCTCTCTCAAGCAATATCCCTACCATTGAAGATATCATCATAATCAAAATATCCAAGGGATATCCTTCCCTATATTGAAGAAAACTATATTCACCAAGGAGAAGTTTTAGATCCTATATATCATCATCAAGATCAAGGAAGCAAAAATAATAAGGAGCATTCTATCAAGTAAGTATATTTATCTAAGTCTACCAAAATGTATTTTTGCAAGGAAAGCAACAAATTGGTCAGGGCTTCAAAATTTCTTGCATGGAAGAAAAGGACAGATCTGGACTCATTGAAAATGAGGTGATGGAACAAGTCAAAGGATCTTTCACCAAACTAGGAGAATAACATTATCAAGATCTTGCAAAACATATGAAAGGGGAATTTATAGCTCAAAGGATTCTCATAGAATCCATCAAGTATCCCTTCAGCCCATATGTATCTAAACTTGAAACGTCAAAATAATTCTATGACAAACTAGTAGAGTTGTATTTTGTAAGCACTTCTAGAGAATTCATCTCATTAAGACAAGAACTATACAAATTTAATATGTCAAGGGAATATGGAATAGCCTCATACTTTATGAGGCTATCTCAGATCTGGGAGAAGTCATGTCTAATAGAGAAATGACTACAATTGTATTAAATGCACTACCGAAGGAG
The DNA here is from genome assembly GCA_000404065.3 of Pinus taeda. Taxonomy (NCBI): domain Eukaryota; kingdom Viridiplantae; phylum Streptophyta; class Pinopsida; order Pinales; family Pinaceae; genus Pinus; species Pinus taeda. Next base: position 72,042 of record APFE031417473.1, on the reverse strand, counting down.
TGGGGTAGCTTTAATTCAAGTTTTTATGGGAAGAAATAAACTACTCCATTCTAGTGTCCATGGTCATTGTGCAAGATTGAAGAATCTAGACTAAAGGCAAAATCTAATGTGGGAGCAGGTGAGAAAAATCAAGCTTATGTTGCAATGAAAAAAATAAAGGGACAATTTGGAAAGTTTGTTCCTAAGAAAAATAATAATAATGTGATTGAAATTAAATTCTATGGGAGTCAAGAATATGTGCACTATAGGAGAGATTGTCCTAAGCTCAAGAAGGAAAATAACAAAAGAAGAAGAGAATAAACTCACATCACCGAGAAAGTGGAGGAAGATGAAAAGAAGAAATATAAGAAAGAAGAAGTAAGATATATCTATCACTGAGATAGTCTTCCTCACATAAGTTCTTTTCAAGTTCCTAATTCTTCTGTTGTAAGATATGACTATCATGATTCACTAAGTAAAATAAGGGGATGCAACAAAGAGTCATGAAAGCATTGAAAGTAAGATTTCGAGACATCATCATAGAGAAGCAAGAAATATGGATATAATATATGGAAGTCAAGAATATAGCTCTTGGGAATCTCATAGGAATCACAAGTGGCAAGGTCATCTAGTACAAGGTTCATCATACATCTGTCAAAAGGAAACATATGAAAGGTTCACCAATGATGAGGGGAAGAAAGTGTTTCATCAAGAATTTCAAACTTTTGGAATTCATGGGATAATGGTATGATGACATAAAAGTAAAGAAAATCAAGGATTGGATCTCTTTCAATCAAGGAAGTTACTGCAGGAAGTCTGGATGACCCTAAGGAAAATGAGGTATGTATTCTTACAGTCTATATTGAAGAGTCATGTCATATGGTTGGAGGTAACATGGATCAATTCTCTATCTTAATATCATGATAAAAATAAAGGATCTCCTCCATCAAAGGGATGCGGGAATGCATGAGTCACACATTCACTAAATTAAATCAACATAATATGTCCTCATATGAATTATGAGGTGGTTGACTAAAATTCAGGAAATCTAATTGGAAGCTCCTGGGAATGAAATCTATGAATAAAGGAAGGAAGAGATCATGGAATGATGTATGAGCATGTGACTTAGAGGGAAAAATCTTCAAACATATTCCAATAATCCAAAAAAATCTACAAGCAAGGGAGTGGGGTCCTTTAGGCAGTAATTTTCATGCTTTCCTAGTTTAAGATAAGAATAGAGTTAAGAATAAATCATGCTAAAATAATCGCTTATGATAAGTTGTAGTAGCTTTATTGCTTTAAATCACTTATGTAAAATCCATACTTTTGTAAAGGATAATGACCGAGAAGGCTCTATCTGTTAATTATAAATAAAATAATGGGACGCTCTACAGCCAGAGACCCCGAAGGCATTGTGTTCTTGAAAAATTGTCTCTGTGCATAGGAACTTACAATTCTCTGTTAACTGGTATATTTGCATATGTTCTTGATGGTGTTTCTTTCCTTCTGAGCCTTATTAATGGTAATTTGGCATTATTTTCGTATCATATATGTGAATTAAGCTTATTAGTACAATTTTTACCTTAAATCTGCGCATTTGTTCTTCTTAAATGCATTGTTAAGTCTTGCAGATAAAACTCTGTTTACAGAGAGGAATCATGAAATTTCCTTAGTCGGAGCATAGTTCTGGATCTGAAAATTTATTAGCTTTTTTCATACCTATATCGGGTTTGAACCGATATCGCATCGGAGAAGTGCAAGTGGAGTAAAAAGCCCTTTGGAATCGTCGAGTGCCGAAGTCCCGACAATCCAGACCTGAAACATTATAGAGAAGGGTAGAAAGGGTGTCAAGTCCACAAGTATATCGCATCGCAGAACCATAAGTGAAGTAGAAGAGACCTTTGGAATGGCAGAAGTCTGAAACCCCGATAAGCTCGGACCCGAAATATTATATAACGGGTTGGATAAATTTTCGGGTTTGCAAGGATTGTTGCATCACACAGTCAGAGTGGAAGGAGCCTATTCTGTGGACTTTCAGCACCGCCGATAGTGATCGCTGACATCCATGTGGCATATCGCATCGAGGAATTACCCATGTTAAAGTGTCGATTGTGTTATTTGCATTAAACACATCTTCCCTTGTGTTATAACGTCGATAGTATATTTAATGCTATTTGCATTATTCTCATTTAAAAAACCTGTCGATAGTATATTTGTGCAATTCCTTGGAATTACAATCCCAATAGAGTATAAGGGCTCTATGTTATGAATTGTGGCAATAACAAGGATTGGGGTTCTAGAGAAAAACCCATGAGGTTGTTAGTTTAACAGTAAATGACTGATACGCCACAAAGTGGAGAAGGAGGAATTTGGCTAGATATTGAAGAAATTGTAGCCATATTTGAGAGGTTGTCCATATTGCCTGCACCCAGGCCACCATTAGTGGTATCAGAGCAGCCATCTGACATTGGATTGAATATTAGAAGTAGGAGAAGGAAAGTTACTATGGCTTTCACATTTGGAAGAGGACAAGGACATGGTCGAAGAGGACAGCTTGTTGCAAATGCTGAAGTAATGGAAGTTGTGCATCAGATGCAAGCTAGATTGGATGCATTAATAATAGGCAGGAACATAGATGATGGAGATCTTAGTGAACTTGAGTTGTATAGGAGGAAGTTGTAGTAGTTACTCCTGAGATGAGGCTTCTTTCAGTTAGTGTTGAGATCCACAACCAGACCAAAGATAGAGGTATCAATATATGAAGGAGGACTAAATCCAAAAGAGTTGATAGACTGGATTAATGGCATGGAGAAATTCTTTGACTATGAAGAAACAGAAGATGAGAAGAAAGTGAAGTTTTTTGTCACCAAGCTAGAAGGCCATGTAGTGCTTTGGTGGGATGGTGTGCAGGCAGAAAGGAAGAGACTTGGCAAGAAACCAATCAAGAATTGGAGCAGGATGGTAGGAAAGCTAAGAGGTAAGCTTCTGCCAAGTAATTATCAGCAAACCTTGTTCAGACAGATGCAGAATCTTAGACAAAGGTCTATGATAGTGAAAGAATACACAGAGGAGCTATACAAGGTAAGCATAAGAGCTGGAGAAGCCCGGGATACAGATGAGAAGGTGCCTAGATATATGAATGGTCTCAGGCTGGACATTCAAGATGAGATAATTCTAATGTCTCCTAAAATAGTAGAAGAAACTTATCAGATAGCACTAAAAGATGAAGAAAAACTCATGAGGAAGCAGTCTGCCAGAGGGAGAGGTACTTTCCGAGGAAGGGGAAGTCAAGGTGGTAGAGGAGGATCTACAGCACCTAAATATGGAGCTAGTAGCAGCTTAACCAAGCATGCACCCACATAAGGTGATGCAAGAGGAAGAGGGAGTTTTTCTAGAGGAAGAGGAGGTAGAGGAAGAGGCAGAGAAATAAGATGTTACAAATGTAACAAGCTGGGACATAGAGCTTTTGAATGCCCAGAGAATGCAGAAACAAATCAGAGGAATGCAATTGTTGCTCAAGCTGAGGGAGAAGCAACAGCAACAGTAGTGACAGAAGAAGAAAATATACCAGAGAGAGGAGAATCTTTGGTAGTTAATAAAGTTTTGCTCAAGCCAGCAAAGGAGATAGTTAAACCATCACAAAGAAAGACTTTATTTAGGACAGTGTGTAAAGTCGAAGGTAAAGGTTTCCAGATGATCATTGATAGTGGCAGCACTGATAATTTGGCCTCTACATAAGTGGTGGAGAAATTGAAGCTGAAAACAATGAAACATCCAACACCTTACAAGGTGTCATGGTTGCAAAAGGGACATCAACTGTTGGTAAATGAACGGTGTGAAGTGGAATTTCAGGTGGGCAAGTATAAATATAAAATTGTTTGTGATGTTATGCCAATGGATGTGTGTCACATATTTCTTGGAAGACCTTGGCAATATGACAGAGGAGCCATGCATGATGGAAAAAGAAACACCTACAAGTTTGGAAAGGATGGTGTCAATCATACATTGCTGCCTCTACAAGAAGAAGATGTCCTAGGAAAGAAGACTGATCCAAAAACTCTATTACTTGGAGGAAAGGAATACTTGAAGCAGATTCAAAAAAATGAGGTAAATTTTGCTGTAATTTGCAAGCCCAAGGTAATAATGGCTTCTACTAAAGTATCTGATTTACCCATTGAAATTCAAGAAATGTAGGAGAAATATTGTGATATTATTGTTGATGATTTTCCTAATGAATTACCACCCATTAGAAGAATCAGCCATCATATAGATTTGATACTTGGAGCAGGTCTACCTAACAAAGCACCTTATAGAATGACTCCTACAGAAAATTAAGAGGTTAGGAAGCAGGTGAAAGAATTGCTTGACAAAGGGTTGATCAGAGAAAGCTTGAGTCCTTGCGCAGTACCAACAAGGCTGAGCCCAAAGAAATGTGGTGGTTGGAGAATGTGTACAGATTCAAGAGCCATCAATCAAATCACAATCAAGTATAGATTTCCTTTGCCTAGAATTGAAGATTTAATGGATTTCTTGAGTGGAGCAAAGTATTTTTCAAAACTAGATCTTAAAAGTGGGTATCATCATATAAGAATAAGAGAAGGGGATGAGTGGAAACCGCTTTTAAGACAAATGAGGGACTCTATGAGTGGAGAGTAATGCCTTTTGGGTTGCCAAATGCACCAAGTACATTTATGAGACTAATGAATGAAGGTCTTAAAGAGTTCATTGGTAAGTTTGTAATAGTATATCTGGACGATATATTAGTTTACAGCAAGCCTAAGGAGGAGCACGTGAGACATCTGAATTATGTCTTACAAAGGTTGCAACAAGAGAAATTATTGTTGAATTTGAAGAAGTTTTCATTCATGAAAGAAGATCTAGTGTACTTGGGTTTTTTTATTTCTGCTGAAGGGCTGAAGATGGATCCAGAGAAGATCAAGGAAATTATGGAGTGGCCTTCACCCAAGAGTGTTTTTGAGGTAAGAAGTTTTCATGGTCTTCCTAGCTTTTATAGAAAATTCATTAAGAATTTTAGTAGGATTAATGCACCTATTATTGAGACCATAAAGAAGGAAAAACCGCCATTTAGATGAACTGCTAAAGTAGAAAATAATTTTCAGCTGTTAAAGAAAAAAATCTCTAAAAAGCCTATTTTGGTTCTGCCTGATTTTAACAAACATTTTCAAGTAAAGTGTGATGCCAGTGGAGAAGCAATTGGAGGTGTTTTAAGTCAAGAAGATAGGCCAATAGCTTATTTTAGTGAAAAGCTAAATGATTCCAAAAAGAAGTATTCTTCTTATGATAAGGAGTTCTACGCAGTTGTGAAGTCATTGAAGAAATGGAGGCATTATCTAATGTCAAAGGAATTCATCCTTTATTCAAATAACCATGCACTACAGTTTATAATGTAGTAGCCAAAGCTCAGCTAGAAACATGCTAAATGGGTAGAATATCTTCAAGGTTTCCATTTTGTTTTGAAACATATAAATGGCCAATCAAATAAAGTTGCAGATGCCTTAAGTAGGAGAAACGTATCGCTTCAAGAGAGTCAAATCTAGGTGTTGGGTTTTGATTTTCTTAAGGAATTATATGAGACCAATTCAGATTTTAAAGAGGCATTTGAGGCTTGCAAGAATCCTGTTTTGGTGGATAAAAGTAAATGGTTGGACTACTTCTTACAAGATGGGATGTTATTTAAGAAAAATCAGCTGTGCATACCAAACTGTGCTATGAGGGAGAAAGTAATCAAAGAAAAACATAGTGGAGGACTTGCAGGACATTTTGGCATAGAGAAGACTTTTGAACAGTTGAACAAATTTTATTTCTCGCCAAAAATGAAATCTGAAGTGGAGAAGTATGTGAGAAATTGCAAAATCTGTCAATATGCAAAGGGAAGAAGCCAAAACATAAGTTTGTATATCCCATTACCAATTCCAGATAGGCCTTGGGATATGGTAAGTATGGATTTCGTGTTGGGCTTACTAAAGACTCAAAGAGGTAATGACTCAATTTTTATTGTAGTGGATAGATTTTCAAAAATAACACACTTTATTCCATGTTATAAAACTAGTGATGATTCTCACATTGCTAATTTGTTTTTTAAGGAGATTGTAAGATTACATGCGTTGCCCAAAAGTATTGTCTCAGAAAGGGATTCCAAATTTGTTGGACATTTTTGGAGGACACTATGGAAGGAGATGGGAACTAAATTAAGTTCCATTTTTCCCTATCATCCACAAACTGATGGACATACTGGAGTGGTGAACAGGAGTTTACGCAATCTTTTAAAGAGCCTTAGTGTAGAACATCCAAAGCAATGGGATCAAGTGTTAGCAGAAGCTGAGTATGCATATAATGAATCACCTAATAGGAGTACAGGATAGAGTCCATTCCATATTGTTTATGGAATGCATCCAAGAGGAGTAACTGAGTTAGGAAATTTGGGAAAAGAACAGATGAGAAGTGCAGAGCGTGAAGATTTTGCGTCAGAAAGGCAAGTAATACATGAACAAGTGAAACAACAGTTGCAGGATAGCAACATCGAGTACAAAACTAGAGTAGATATGAAGAGAAGAGAGGTGAACTTTGAAGTTGGGGATTTGGTTTTAGCACATCTCATAAAGGAGAGGTTTACAAAGAGGTAGTATAATAAATTGAACTTCAAGAAAATTGGACCATGCAGTGCGTTGAGGAAATTTTCTACAAATTCCTATGAAATTGAGTTACCCCCTGATGTTGGAATATCACCAATTTTTAATGTTACATACTTGTACAAGTATGAAGGTGAAACTACAGAAGATACAACACAAGACCAAGAGACCCAAGAGATTGACCAGGTATAACAGTTACCCACGGCAAAGGAATTGCAACCAGAAATAATTCTAGACAAGAAGTTGTTTAAGAAGACAAGGGGACGAGATTACTTCCAGTGTTTGGTAAAATGGAAGGATATGCCAACCGCTGAAGCTACTTGGGTTACAAAAGACATGTTACAGAAACTGGGTAGTTCTGTAGATGAACTCATGGACAGGAGCCCATGAAGAATTTTGTCCTCAGGAGTCTAATGCAGGAGCATGTGACTTAGAGGGAAAAATCTTCAAACATATTCCAAAAATCCAAAAAAATCTACAGGCAAGGGAGTGAGGTCCTTTAGCTAGCAATTTTCATGCTTTCCTAGTTTAAGATAAGAATAGAGTTAAGAATAAATCATGTTAAAATAATCACTTATGATAAGTTGTAGTAGCTTTATTGCTTTAAATCACTTATGTAAAAGCCATGCTTTTGTAAAGGATAATGGCCGAGAAGGCTCTATCTATTAATTATAAATAAAATAACAGGACACTCTACAGCCAAAGACCCCGAAGGCATTGTGTTCTTGAAAAATTCTCTCTGTGCATAGGAACTTACAATTCTCTGTTAACTGGTATATTTGCATATGTATTTGATTACGTTTCTTTCCTTCTGAGCCTTGTTAATGGTAATTCGGCCTTATTTTCCTATCATATATGTGAATTAAGCTTATTGGTATAGTTTTTTCCTTATATCGGCACGACCATTCTTTTTAAATTCATTATTAAGTCTCGCAGATAAAACTCTGTTTACACAGAGGAATCGTGAAATTTCCTTAGTCGGAGCATAGTTCTGGATCTAAAGCTTTATTATCTTTGGTTCATACCCGTATCGAGTCCGAACTGATATCGCATCAGAGAAGTGCAAGTGGAGTGAAAAGCCCTTTGGAACCGCCAAGTGTCGATGTCCTGACAGTCCGAACCTGAAACATTATAGAGAAGGGTAGAAAGGGTGTCGGGTCCACAAATATATCGCATCGCAGAACCATAAGTGAAGTGGAAGAGACCTGTGGAATGGCCGAAGTCCAAAACCCTAATAAGCTCGGACATGAAATATTATATAGCAGGTTGGATATGTTTTCAGGTCCGCAAGGATTGTCGCATCGCACAGTCGGAGCGGAAGGAGCCTATTGTGTGGAATTTCGACACCACCGATAGTGATTGCCGATAGCTACGTGGCATATCGCATCGGGGAATTACCCATGTTAAAGTGTCGATAGTGTATTAAAGCTTCGATTGTGTTATTTGCATTAAACGCATCTGCCCTTTCCTTTTAACGCCGTGTATTTGACGATGTTTGCATTATTCTCATTTAAAAAGCCTGTTGATAGTATATTTGTGTAATTCCTTGGAATTACAGTCTTAATAGAGTATAAGGGATCTGTGTTATGAATTGCGGCAATAACAAGGATTGGCGTTCTAGGGAAAAACCCATGAGACTGTCAGCTTAACAGTAAATGACTGATACGCCACAAAGTGGAGAAGGAGGAATGTAGCCAGATATTGAAGAAATTGTAGTCAGATTTGAGAGGTTGTCCATATCGCCTGCACCTAGGCCACCATGGAATATGCAACCATGGTGAAGGAAATCAACATATGAAATACTAAGAAGATTTGACTAGGATATCTCCATGGAAGATATGAAGACTTTGATGGAGTCTGAGAAAGAAAGAAACACCTGACAGTAGATATCTTTGGGAGATGTGTCGATATGTATGTAGGATACTAATGAAAACTAGAAGATGTCATAATGAATTACAATCACAAAGGAAATGTTGATTTTAATTATCATTCCTTTATTTTTGAATAGATACCTGGATGGGTTTATGTAGGCTTGCTGAGGGAAGGTCTATGGATGTCTTCCACCACCGATTCACATGTAATAGGATGAATGGTACTTAAGTAAACATGGCATGAAGGAAGGCCAAATATGGATTGACGGATCACTTTCTGATGATGAGATGACTGACTCATGGATGAAAGTGATGGATGGTTGGTACCCTATGTGTAAGTCCCAAACATGAAAACTCTTATGTAATGAAAATAATTTCATGACATCATGAGAAGGAGTTCTTCAAGTAGTTGGTTGTCCCATCATAGCCACCTGAGGAGATGTTGTGGGTCCCCAAATAATAGGGATCCTCGAAACAAGTTTCTTAATTGGAAGAAACTTGCAAATACCTAAGGCAAGAGGGATTTTAGGTACATTCTTACGTAGAATGAGTACATTCCTTTATTGGAAGAGATACACCCTCCCTAATTAAGAGGGAGATATAGACACATCATTCTTGTCTTCACTTGGGAAGACAAAATTGAGGATTGGGTAAGCGTCTAGCATCCTATGCTATTTGAGGATGTATTAGGGCATATAAGATAAGGGTAGTCATAGAGGACCAATATTATTTGAGGACTGGGAATCCAAGATAAGAATAGTCCTGGTTGAACACACCCTGAAAACCCCGATGGGGTATGTTCCGAGAGAGACAATTATGAGAGTGTCTATACATCATTGGTCTTGCAAGCATTGTGCTTAGATCTCGTGGAGAGATAGAGTTGTTAGTAAAGGCCTTGCTATGTAAAAATTTTGGTTGATATGATGCTATATAGATGGGTTACCAATTCGACTCTTCTTATGATAAATTCTTTAGATTGAGAATGCCCAAGTACCATTGTGAATACCTCCTTATTTAAGAGGGAGTTTTGAAAAATGTAACTAGGTTTTCTCTTCATAATGACATGTATAATTTTGATTTTATGTAATTGTTGAAAAGAGGAAAAATAAAATTATTATTGTAACGCTTGTCACATGAGTTTCATGAGCAAGGAATTTTATTTTAGTAATGGCTCCCATTGTAAGCCTTTAACATTTGTCATCTAGTCATAAAAGTCAAATTGAGTCTATGTCATGTATAAAGGACCCTTCTTGGGTATGTTACATTGTGTATGATGTTGAAAGTGTAACTAGGTTTGGTATTTATAATGACATGTAATTGTGACTTTTTAAAATGTGTAATGAAGAAACTAAAATTTTTATTTTAAGCCTTGCTTCATGGGTTTCATGAGAAAGTCATTTTATTTTTAGATGGCTTGGATTCAGAGCCTTAGGATTTGTAATTAAAAGTCAAAGAGTTTATGTCATGTATGAAGAACCCTTCAAGGGATATATCAATGTATATGAGTATACAAAATGTCTAGATAGCCCTCCAACGACAAACACTAGACATTCTCTTCAAGTCGGCTTCCAAATGAATAAACTAAACTCATTTCGGCTAACAAGTAAAGGGACACATCCCTTAGATAGATCATGTTGGATTATTTATGGAGAAAAAATACTATATATACGCAGCTAGGCTTTTCACATTGATACACAAAAAAAATTGGATCTGTATCTAATATTCTCGAATGGCAAGTACAATCAGAAGTTCGGTGGTCTTTCTGTGATTTTGGAGGATAAAAGGTAGTAAAGTAAAGTTCATATCTTCACATATCTCTAAATTTTTGGTTGGGTATTACAAAGATCAATTCGTATATCTAAACAGAGATGAACTTAGTTGGAAGGAGCAACAAGGAAGTTAATGAAGGGAAAATGAAGAATTCTAATAAACAACAGTAGCACGGAAAAATTGGATCCCCTCTGTTTCAGGTCTCCTACTCAGTGAAGAAGGCTATCATTTTGTGATAAAGGGAACTCAGATCCCTTTTGAGTACAGTTTGGGTGCGTGGGTTCAGTACAGGAGATGAAACTCGGATAGAGAATGTAGAGACAACGAGGACATATTTAGTTCGTTGATGATGACAGTAAGAAGGTTCCACAAGAAGAGATCTAGATGAGATCTCAGTGATTTCAATGTTTCAATGCTAAGAAAATAAAAGAGGAAGAGGTGTCAAGAGAAGAGAAGACAGTTAAGGGGACATGTGGTTTGATCTTGTAGTGGCTAATAGGTCAAGGGTCTTGGTCTTGGTATTCATCAATTGGAATCCCTAGAAGAAAAATTTGTGTAGGTTTTCCTCTCAAAGAGTGAGAGGCTTTGGCCTTGGCTCATATCTCACATGTTGTGTCTCTTGTTTATTTATATCCTTGCAATGGTTATTGCTTGATGAAGAAGAACACTAATAATATAACAAGATGAATATCTTAATCTAAAGAAGTAAAAAGAATTCACAAGCATTCACTAATAAAAGAGAAATCAACTAATGCTAATGCCCTAGATTTATCAACATGGTATAAGAGCTAAGGTGCTAAATTCAAAGGAAGGACATATAATGAAAGAGACACTCAAGGATCGAGTTTCAATAAAGGCATATAAGAAAGTTGAAGGCTATCAAAGAAAAATATCAAGATCTACATTGAAGAATAAAACCCTAGATCGAAGAAGTAATCTACAAAAACAAAAAGTTTTGGATCCTCTAGTCATCATCAAAATACCACAAAGACCCTCATCACGTTATCTACAAAGCAAGGTAGATCGAATAACCTTAAAGATCAATATCACATCCTCTTGAAGAAATTTGAAACCTAGAAGAAATTCTGATTTTCACTCATTCACTACCAAAGAAGTGGAAGTATTTTGAAGGCTAGAAGGCATTGTCATCATCTTCACGGTTATAAAGAAAGCAAGGATCCTCTCCTTGTCCTTGAATAAGATCATCCAAGGAACCAACAAATGATCCTCATCAAAAGGAGACAGATCAAAAGGTTTTGTCATCATGAAAGGAGAAAATCTTCTCTATTCAAGAAATTCTTTTTCATTTGGAAGAATATCATCCAAGAGTGAGCACTAATACATATTCGTCAACCATCATGAAAGTGATCAAGTGGAAATTTTCATCTTCAGTTGTCAACTAAGTATCTTTCATTCTTTAATTAAATTTGGTAAAATGACTTCGTGTTTGCAAGGAGATCTATAAGCTTGTTGGGTCATTGAAATTCCTAGCATGAAAAAGGAGGATACACATAGTCCTCAAAGAAAGTGAAGTCATTAAACACATCAATGAAAAAGGTCTCCTCTGAATTCATGAAAACAAATTCTTATTAAAGTTCCCCTAATATAGAAATATTGGAAACATCAAAGAGATCTATATGTTAAGCTCGTAAGAATATTCTCTAAATATGCAATAAAGAAGGTCACATGACATAGATATGATCTATGCAAAATTGAAGGTATCAAAGAATGAAGGGATATATTCATAAGATCTCAATTGCAAGATATAGGAGAGATGATAAGAAGATAATCACCATTGTTCTAAATGAACTAACTGATGAAAAAGATAACAAAATTTCCATGGGGATAAGAAAGTTACCTCATTCAACAACTTGTGGTTTATATGCAATATAGAAGAGCACAAGCTGAGGGAAAAAGTATTGAAGGTTAAAGGACTCAAAGATTTGTAGGAAGGAAAGGGAAGTTTGGAAAATTTTGTTCCTCCAAAAAGAAAGAAGAGCGTAACTGAGATTCAATTATATGTATTATGGACATTATAGGAAATATTGTCTTAAAAGGGACAATATCAAAAGAAGTGAAGAAGCCCATATCGCCGAATAAGTAGAGGAAGTCGAAGAGAAGAAGTCCAAGAAAACAGGAATTAAGAGATCTCTACTATGTCTAAGATAGTCTCCCTCACAAAATGTCTTGACATAGCTTCTCAATCTTATGTTATAGGATATGACTATAATAAATAATAATATGCATAGTGGCATCATAGAAGCATTAGAACAAAAGCTCATGACATCACCATAGGAAACGTGGAGAATGTCTAGAACCATGGAAGTCAAATATGAAGGATATAGCTCTTGGGAACCTCATCGCAAACTTAAGGAAATCAAGAAGTCATGTAAGACAAGGCTCATTATACATCAAGTCAAAAAGGAAACATCTATCAGATAGGGATATGCAAGATCCTTAAGATTCTCTAATGGAATCCTCATAGGAGGGTTCAACGATCTAGAAAGGAAGCAAGTGTTTTATCAGGAACTCCAACTTGTGGAGTTCATGGGATGATGGTATGGTGACATGAGAGATGAATAAAATCAAGGGGTTGAAGATATTTTTAATCAAGGAAGCTGCTTAAAGAAGCTTAGAGACATAAATGTAAATGAGGTGTGTATATTTGCATTTAATATTATAATGTCATGTCGTATCGTTGCAGGTAACATGGATCACTACTTCTATCTTAAGAAGCATGATCAAGGGAAAATGATCTTCTCCTTTGAAAGGATGTAGGAAGACATAAGTAAAACAAGATGAAATTAACATAATATTTCCTCATATGGAGTATGAGATGGTTCAATATAATTAAGGAACTTTGATTGGAAGCTCTTGGGAATGGAATCTGTGAAGAAAGGAAGGAAGAGATCATGAGTTATGCAACCATGATAAAGGAAATCAACATCCAAAATACCAAGAAGATTTGACTAGGAAATCTCTTGGAAGGATATGAAGACTCTAATGAAAGTTCGAAAAAGATGGAGACCCTTGACAATGGATATCTTTGGGAGATGTGTCAATATGTATGCAGGATGATGATTCCTACATGAAGATGTCATGATGAAATACCATCGCAAAGGTAATTTTGATTTAATTATTCATTTTTTATTTTTGAACTAATATCTAGATGGCCTTACGTAGGACTACCAAAGGGGAGACCTTTGGATGACTTCAAGGAAAACCATATTGAATGATGTAAGATCCTTCTGGAAAATACAACATGAAAGAAAGCATAATGACATAAAGAAAATCGAGATGGAAAACTTATGGGTCACTTTCTGATGAAATGAGGACATGACTAACTCATGGATGAAATTGATGTATGGTCTATGCCATATGAAGAAGTCCCAGAAATATTAAGACTCCATGAAAAAATAAATTTATTACATTGAAGAAGAGAGGAGTTCTTCAAGTCGCTGGTTGTTCCACTTGAGGAGTTGTTGTAGGTCCCTAGTTAAGAGGGAGACTGAAAATAAGCTTCTTACTTGGAAGAAATTTGAAATTCCTAAGCCAAGATGGAGCTTAGGTGCATTCCCTTTTGGTAAGAATGAGTACATTCATTTATTGGAATATGTCCTCCCTATTTGAGAGGTAGATATGGACATGCCATTCTCGTCTTCACCTGGGAAGACAAAATGGAGGATTGGGTAATCATTTGGCATCCGATAGTCTTTGAGGATGAGATAGGGCATCAAATATGAGAGTAGTGTAGACCGATATTCTTTGAGGGCTAGGGAGTCTAAGATAAGAATAGTCCTCATGGAACATGCCCTGAGTACCTGATAGGGGATGTTTCGAGAGAGACAATGATGAGAGTGTCTATAAATCATTGGTCACACCAACATTGAGCTCATATCTTGTGGAGATAAGGATATATTAGTTAAGTTCTTTCTATGTAATAATGTCAGTTGATATGATGCCATACAAATAAGTTACAAATCAAAAATTCTTCTTATGAGAAATTCTTCAGATTGAGAAAGACCAAGCACCATTATGAATGCCTCCCTAGTTAAGAGGGAGCGTTGAAAAGTGTAACTAGGTTCGGTCTTCATAATGACATATAATTGTGACTTTTGTAAATGATGTAATGAAGAAAATAAAATTATTATTGTAATACTTTCTTCATGGGTTTCATGAGCAAGTGATTTTATTTCTAGATGGCTCCCATTGAGAGCCTTAGGATTGGTCATTAAAAGTAAAAGAGTATATGTCATGTATGAAGAACCCTTATTGGGATATATCAATGTATATGAGTATACAAAATTTCTGGACAGCCCTCGAACGAAAAGCACTAACCATTCTCTTTAAGTCGGCCTCCAAATGAATAAATTAAACTCATGTTGGCTCATAGTTAAAGGGACACATCCCTTTGATAGATCATGTTGGACTATTTATGGAAAAAAATTATTATATATACACAATTAGACTCTTTGCATTGATATGCAAAAAAAATTGGATTTGTCTCTGATATTTTTAGATGGAAAGTAGAGTTAGAAGTTCGATGGTCTTTCTATGATTTCAGAGGACAAAAGGCAGTAAAGGAAATTTCAAATTCTCTCTGAATTTTTGGTTACGTATTACAAAGATAAATTTGACTCTCTAAGGATGAACTCAGTTGGAAGGGGTACCAAGGAATTTAATGAAGGGAAAACGAAGAATTCTAAGAGATAATAGCAACAAGGAAAAATTGGATCCCCTCTATTTCAGGTCACGTACTCGGTCAAGAAGGTTACAGTTTTGTGATAAAGGGAATTCAGATCCCTCTTGAGTACAATTTAGGTGCTTGGGTTTAGTACAGGAGATGAAACTTAGATAGAGAAGGTAGAGACAACTAGGACATCTTTAGTTCGTTGATGATGACAGTAAGAAGGTCCCAAGAGAAGAGATCTAGATCAGATCTCAGTGATGTCAATGTTTCAATTCTCAAAATATCAAAGAGGAAGAGGAATCAAGAGAAGAGAAGACAACTAAGAGGACTTGTGGCTTGGCCTTGGAGTGGCTGATAGGTCAAAGGCCTTGGTCTTGGTATTCGTCAATTGGAATCTATAGAAGAAGAATTCATGCAGGTTTTCCTCTCAAAGAGTGAGAGGTTTTGGCCTTGGCTCATAGCCTACATTTTGTGTCTCTTGTACATTTATGTTCATGAATTGGTTACTATTTGATGAAGAAGAATACTAATAATCTAACAATAATAAGATCCTAATATAAATAAGTAAAAAGAATTCAAAAGGAGTCACTAATAAATGAGAAATCACCTTATGCTAATGCCCTAGATTTCTCAACATACGAGTCATTAAATCAGTATGGAATCCCTCCAAGACCAAACACAAATAACTCCTTCACATCAGCTACAAAATAGAGTAAATAACCTACTCTAAGAGACATGTTAGCTCAAGCTATTTCATTTCAGCTAATTACAGAGGCAAACCATTCTAAATAGGTTGCTCGACCTAAGCTCAGGAGATAGAATTTTTGAGACACAATTTGGTAAAGATCTAATGTGCGAGGGTCATTAAGGGAGCCTAATTACTAGCGATAAAGAAGGAAGGTGCAAAGAGGTATCTAAGTCTTGATTTGGGACTGTTTTATGGGCCAACTAACCTCCACACGTACAAGAGATATCTATTGTCTATTGAAGGAAGAAGGCCAAAATGTTAGTCACTATAAGGAAAGTAATTTTGGTGAAGAAAAAGGGTGACAACAAGTCAAGTTGGCAAACAAGGAATCTACACCTAAAGTGAATGGTATCAAGGTATCAAAGTTGAAACTTCACACATGTTAGGATTTTTTAAGGAAGCTAAGAAGTAGAAGATTTGAAACAAAGAAGAGGAAGTCAAGGTCTAGAAGGTAGTAGTAAAGGAGGAAAAAGTTTGACTTTCATTGAAGGAAGAAGAAGCTTTTTGGCTTGGTCTTGGAGTGGAAAATAGGTGAATGTTTTTGGTCTTGGTATTCGTCAATTGGAATCTCTATAAGAAGAAGAATATATTCAAGTTTTCCACTCAAAGAGTGAGAGGCTTTGGCCCTGGCTCATATCCTATATTTTGTATCTCTTATCTCTTTATGGTTTATGCATTGTTATGTTTGATGAATAAGAACACTAATAACCTAAGTAAAAGAAGATCCTAATCTAAAGAAGTAAGAAATTACTCACAAGCAGTTACTAATCAAAGAGAAATTACTTAATCTCTATGCCCTAGATTTCTCAATAGCACCGGTGCTTTAGAGCTCTCCAACATTGTTCATGGTAAAAATGAAATTTATGGTTGAGAGGTTTTTTTTATTTAACCCTCGACTGATGCATTACGATAATTGCACCAGTGAGGAAGATATCCAAGAGCATCATGTTTTTTTTAAGTAAAACATATACAACATTGCTTATAGTAAGATTCCTTAGGACATTCTAATATAGGTACTACACTGGTGCTTTGTTTGAATATAGCACAACTCTTTTTTAAAAAATTGAAAAATGCCTATCGGTTCTCTTTAGAAGATGCCCCAAAGCCTTTTAGTACATTTACCACACCAGTGCATCATTGGAAAATAACACCTCATTTTTTTGAAATTTAAATACTAATCTGGTGCTCCTTCTTGGTATGCACTAGGTCATTTTACTAGATGAAGTGCACCGGTGCTGCAGGTGTGTATAAGACTAAAAATTTTTAAAACTTAACCTTTTTATGGTGTTATTGATTATTCAAGCATAGGTGCGTTGTGTTATTTAACGTACCATGTTTTTTTATTTTATAAAAATAAATTTTCCATGGTGCACCATATCCTATACAACATCAATGCTTGTATGGATAGTAAAGCTCCAGTGCATTTGTATATTACATACACACCATCTAAAAAGCATCCACTTAAACATCCACTTTCCCACTTCTGTTACAAATACATTTTTGGGCTATTTTTATAGGGGCTTCTGCAAAAAAATCTTCTAGAAGGTATTTTCCTTATAGTGAATTAAGATTGATTCAAGTTCAATGAAAAATGGTTGGTTCATTGGTTGATGGGGTGGATATAAAACACAATATGTTGAAGCCAAATGTGACCTCAATGATCTCTTAGATTGGAAACAATATTAAAAAATGATATATCCAAACCTTCCCAAAATTGATGAAATGCATAAGTCAATTTTTCTTGGAAGTTGGAAGGATATGATAAATTTAATAAGGAAGTTGGTTACTGATGTAGAAGAGTTTTCAAATTCCACTATTCAGTATATCACCTAGTCATTATTGCAAGCTAATCTTATATCAAGTTGTGAAGAGGATATTCTCCCAGATGTGAACACCTTACTAAAGGAATGGATGGGCTATAAAGAAGAACGTGGTAAAAATATTGAAAAACTATAATTTGATCTTGAGCTAAACTGGTCACTCTTTATTAAACCACACAACTATTTACAGGTCCTTAAAACTCTCACCGAAGTATCTACTCAAATGTTTCCACCTCTATAGCCTTGTGTTCTCAGATGTCAAGTAAATATAAAGCCTCACTCCTCACTCACCTCTCGAATTGGCACCTCTTCTAGAAGTACATCAACAATGGAATTGGCTCCACATTAACTACAAGTCACCCCAGTTAACTAATCATTATTTATTTTTAATATACCAATTAGCTATTTTCTGTAAGTTTGTTTTAGTTTAGTTGAGAGAAAATCAGAGATTTACTTTCTCCTTTCATTTTGTAAAGAAAACTATTTATACCACTTTTGAACTAAAGCAAAGGGTTCCTAAATTTGCGAAAAAGAGCTTTCATTGCACTATTGTACTTAATCCATTTTTATAATATATTTGAACCATGTTTTGATTCTGACATGCAAATATTCCGAGAAAATTGGGTACTTTTATCTTCTTTGTTATTTGTCTATCATTAAGGGAATTTATTAATTAAAGTTGAATATTGTTCATTGTATTTTGCATTTATAAATTGAAGTTTTTAGTATTGATGTGTGAATATTGATTTGTGAATATATGTTTGTAATCAATACATTGAACAATTTAGTGCTATCTCATATGTTCCTATGTTGAACATTAACTTGATTAACATTTAATCAAATTAATATTTTTAACTGCGCTTATAAACATTATATTTTGAAGATATTTATTTTCATCTTGTGATTTTATCTTTCTTTCACAAATGAATTATAATACCCTAGTAAATTAGATCATTATATCAATTATTATATTATACTATGTTAGTTTTATCTTGTTACTGTAATTAACTCACTTCCATCCCATTCCTTCCAATTTCCACTTAAGCTTCACATTGTGGGTAACTGGACCCAGATAAACTAGTTACAACCACCATACTCAACATAAAAGGGTCTAACTTGGGACTCTAACCAAGTGGTATCCTTTTTCAAAATGCAACAAGAAAATCCTAATTTAATTTTGTCCTTGAATTGAATTGGGAATCAAATTGTAATTCCACATCTCATGACAACTTGTATTAGTTAACTAAGTTAATTTGACTTAGTTGGCTAAGTTAATTCAGGTTGAGGGTCTAACTTGAGTCATGTATAGTGTCTCCTACTTCATAGGAGCACTGGTTTAGTTTATTTTGAGTTGTAATTAATTAATTCAGTTTAACTAAGTTAAAATCAGTTAAACTAGTTCCAATTGTTGGAGGAACTAGGGGGAGGTCTAGTAGTGTGGTGTTGTCTATAGTGATCAACCACTTAACTGATGATTCACTCATAAATAACTCATGAATGTTAGATCTGAGAGTTACTCTGTTGATATTGGATTTTAGGGCCAATATACTATCTATTGTATAGTCATCCGAATTGTACAGGTGGTGAATGCAATCAGAGAAATACCTATGATGGATTGTGTAATTCCTTTGAGGAATTTCCCTAATTAATAGGGGGATAATTCCCAATGAAACAATGTAAGGGAATAAGGACTTGGGAAAGTGATAAATTGGCTAAGTATTGGCCAAGGCTTGTCTAGGAAGATGTGAGACCGATAGAGATAGTGCAGAGGTTGCTCAGGCTTCAGAAAAGAATTGTAATCTTCTTATATTTTATGACTAATGCAATATACATATAGGAGGGGTTTTTAGCAGTGGATTTCCCCAAGAAATCATTGTGTAAAGTGTTGATTGAATTATTCCTCTTGTATTCTTCGTGATTTCACAATCATTTAATTATTTCCACTCATGAGTAGAGTAGATTCAAATCTATTGTTTCAATAAATTACAATTAGAAATTTGAATCTACAAGGAATTTATACATGGTATTGAAGTTGAAATCACTCTAGAAGAGGAGAATAGGCTGCTCGAACTAAGCTTAGGAGATATAATTTCAGAAACACAATTCGGTAAGGATCTAAAGTGCAAGGGTCACTAAGGGAGCCTAATTACCAGCGAGAAATAAAGAAGGTGCAAAGAGGTATCTAAGTGTTGATTTGGGACTATTTTATGGGCCAACTACCTCCACACGTACAAGAGATCTCTACTTTCTATTGAAGGAAGAAGGCCAAAATTTCAATCACTATAAGGAAAGTAATTTTGGTGTAGAAAAAGGGTGACAACAAGTCAAGTTGACAAACAAGGAATCTACACCTAAAGCGAAGGGTATCAAGGTATCAAAGATGAAACTTCACAAATGTTAGGATTTTTGAAGGAAGCTAAGAAGTTGCATATCTGTTATAGAAATTTTTGGGCACTTCAACCCCAATTATAAATCTCCATAAACTGAGGGCTCCTAAGTCACTAAAAGTGTCACTTCACTGCCTAAAGGAGAAAGGTCAGCTGATTACATCATCTCCCAGAAGTTCTCCGCTAAAAACTGCTCATAAATGGTTAAAACTGGACCATACTGAAAACCTAGTGTAGAGGGTGCGATGCATATCACCTTCCCAGTGTACAGAGTGTGCTGCATACTGAATGGCTCCTATGTAGGGTGCGATGGTCGGGAATGGACAAATTGCGAGGTGGAATATCATGGAATATTCCAGAAGCTTCCCCTCTGACACTTGCCTCTCTGTTTTCAACCAGGGATGAGTAAGAGATCATCATTCTCCAAGTGGAATCAGGAACTATCGGAGAGAGGACACTAATCAAGACCCCAAAAGATGACTCACCTCCCTACAATCATCTATATATGGATCCCTCATCACAGAGATCCGGAGGCTGGAATCTTGTATCTTGTAGAGAAGTGTTGTTGGTTTTTTGGTGTATATTTATAGTGTTGGGTGATCTAAGCTTTAGTTGAGGTGAAGAAGGGCTTTCTTACTGGAGGATGATGCTGGGTTAGAACATATGGTTGGAATCCTCTTGCTACTTTTGATCTTAATGAAGTTATTCAAGTTTTTCTCCATATTCTTGTATCTTTCATTATTTGTGCATTTGTATGGTTAACACACATCTGGTCCTGTGTTATTTATGAATATAGAATTTTGTTCTTCGATAGTAGTATGTTGTTGTGATTCCATAGGTGCTCTTTGAAGCTGGGCAGACGAAGAAGAAGCGGCAAAGCTGAATCAAGAAGGAGAGGAATCAAACAAGGAAATCAAGCGCAAGACTAAGGTTGATCTCCTTTGTTCCACTCTTATCTATTTTCATAAAGGAAAGCAAAACTAGACTTTACTTGTTTGTTTCTAAGATAGCTACCAGTCTTAGTGGGAATAGTAGCATCCGAGTGGATACTATTCCCAGTAACAAATTGGTGACTCCGCTGGGGAGTGACTAGATTGTTTGTTAGCCTATCTTTGTTTCTTTTATAAACTTACAGATGGAGCCTGAAGCTAAGCCAGCGAGCCTTCGAACTGCATTTTTTATACAAATCCAAAGTAGATCAATGCTACTTCAGTCTATCTCCGGGTTTTTTTTTATGAATTAAACAATCAATCCGCAAACAGTCTAATTACCCTAAGTGGTGGCTCTAGTAACCTCCTTAGATCAACCCCTGTGATTTACATATATTCAACATCACTTACTCGGCCTAAATCCCTAAATTGAATTGAAAATTGTGAGTAAAAGCTCATTTAAAGTCTCGCACTGGTACCATCGCACCTTGCCTTTAAGGCAGCCTGTATGCATCGCACTTCCCGAGTGCAGTAGGTGCACTGCATATTGAATTCACTGTGTGACAGGTGCGATAGTCAGGGAAGGTTAACTTTACCTTGAGACTTTGGTTTTTCCTCACTATTTTAAGTCCTATTCAGGAGTTTTGCTATCTGCGGTCAGTGTATCTCTATGAAAACCCCCTTCTCTTACATTATTCCACCTCCATAATGCAAAGAATTGTAAGTGTTTTTATGTATTGTGTGTCATTTTCAGTTCTCTTTTGCAAAGAAGTAGCATAGTCGAACTGTCATTTCTTGATCTGAAAGTGTCGTAGCTGTCATTTTCAGTCATAGAAGACAATCCCATTGTTCTTGATAGTCAATTATACAATTACTATTGCATGTGATTTGAATTAATAGTTTTTAAAGTGTCGAAAAGAAATTTTCATTTCGAAATCACAAATTATCTCCCTTACCTTCACTTCATTTTAAAAAGAAATTTGTTGAGTATTGTCGCTTTGAAAATAGTTCAAATTTTCACTTTTCTTTCTTATCGTCATTCATACATTAAGAAGGCTGAAAAAAATACTTGCATGTGCATTTGCATTTAGACTGCTTGGTTTGATTTAGGACAGTGCATTTAGCATGTGCTCTGTCCTCCTTTTTGAAAGATTCTTAAACTTTCTTTCCTTAGTAGCTAGGATTTTCATTGCAAAAAGAAGATTAAACGTTTGTATATCATCTTAGACTGCATTTTAGGAATTGTATATACATCACGCGGTGAACCTAAAAGGAAATTTTTTAAGCAAGATCAACTTAAAATAAATTTAATGAATCTAACAATGCATTGGAACCTAACACACAACATCTAGAGGTCCAGGATAGAGACGTATTCCAGCGTCGTAAAACCTGGTAACTATTGTTTTCATTGTTGGTTGGGTGATTCCTCCACTCTGAGATGGAAAGTGCCAGTACGGACTTGTGCTCCCATGTACAGTCGAGTATATATTGGGAGACCACAATAGGCTGCATCCTTTATCCTTAGGAAGTCATGTCTTCCGCGCTATCGATCACAATGCATGGAACACAACATTCGGGAAGATTGAGTGTCGTACCGTAAAAATTATTCTACAGTTTTGCAATTGGTTTGGTAATCCCCTCTGCCTAGATTTCCAGAGAAGGTTTTTTTCTCCTTTTCAAACTCCTTAAAAGAAAAGGTCCTCTGAGCACTTGTCACTTCAGGCTCAATAAAAATCGAAGGTGACTAGAGTCATCTTTTGTTTTTTCTAAACTCTTTAAAATTGAAAAAAAAAGTTGTGTCAAAGTGTCTAAAATTCATTTAATTCGAAAAACATTTTTCCCTTTTATTTTGAGTTGATCAAGTAATCCGAAATCGTGGAAGAAAGTCAATCAAAACCCCATCGTTCCCAGAGACTTACGAGTCAACCGTCGTTGACTCCGGAAGTGAAGCCATTCCGAACAAACTCGTTTGACCGGGTCAAACTCCCCTAGGTTGGTTGGAGCCAGTACTCCGACATCCTCAAAGACTACGGTTACTCCGAACATTTCTGATATACCTGCCTCTATAGGAGAAATTCCGCAGCAACAAAAGGACATTACAACTGATCCTAGTGTGACGGTAATCACTTCTATTCCTGAACCAACTCCATCTATAGCAGATTCGGAAGGTGTTACTCCCCAACCATCTACTGCTGCAGAACTTATATCTTCTTCGGCACCAGAAATATTTTACGGACCTGACGATCTACCTCTTCCTCCTGGATTGATTGCGATAGAAGAGATTGTAGAAGATCCTCCATCTAACACTCCAACGCAATGTGGAGCTGGGATCGCCATGTGTCCTTCTTCATCAGAAGATATTCACCCGCCATCAGAAGTTCCTAAAGAATCACTAAGGAATCCCTTGGATAGGCTTAATATGTCTAAACAATCATCGACATCAAGGACTGTGTTACCCGACACAGCAGCAGCAGAAGCTACTTCTGCTACTCCGACAATGGTTGTCAGCATGCCGTCTATCCCAACCATCTCTCAATCGCTGGATGGAGTCCATCCAGGGACTGTTTTGATAGTATGGAATGTTCCTGTTTGTTCGTCCAGAATTATATCTGGAATCTCTTACGTTGAGTCTCAACAAATTGATCCTTCACAAGGTAAATTTGGGCAAACTGGTCCCCAAAGGCAAATCATTCCTTTGAGTACTGGATAACCGTCATATGGAGGGCCGTATACCCTTTCATTTCCTTCCTCAGAAGGACAACCATGAGTGAGTTCACAACAAAATTTGGGTTATGCTGGAATCACAACTAGCAGTTGGGTGCCAATCCTGCCTCAACAACCAAGAGTTGTATGCTCAATGCAACAAAGTTTACCTATGACAAACATCCCCACTACGCCAGCTATTGTGGTAGTATCGCAAGTACAAGCATTGCCAGTTATATGCCAAACTCAAGTTTCGCAGGTTGTAATGCAACAATCCCTTGTACCTACGACACAACCACAATCACCAACTAGTGGAATGGCACAGGTTCAAACGGGGAACGCCAACCCCCATCTTGGTCAAACAGTCAGTATTGGACAACAACCCATGACTTCACAACCATGGCTGGTGCAATACCAACAACCGCAATTCCAACAATCTTACCAAGGATATGAGTAACAAGTATTTGCAAGTAATGGGTAGCCGTATCAACCATATCATAATGGTTATGCCCATCAACCTTACCAAAGTTACCAACATCAAATGCATTATGCTGGTATGCAAAGACCAACTGCTCAAGCGCTTCCATCTTATCCTAGGTATGCTCAACCAAGCCTGAATCAACAGTTTCCTTTTGTGGCAACTTTAGAGTTACCAGATCTAAATCGACTAACGAACGATCCAATTGCCTACACCCCTTGGTGGCTGTAGATTCTGCATAAACTTCCGTCTGATATTCCTAAATTTAATGGAAATCCATGGGAAGATCGAATCATGTGATGACCTTTCATCTATGGTGTTCATCCAACACTCTCAATGATGATTCGATCAGGCTTTGCCTCTTTCAGCGAACACTAACTGGTCCGGCAGCAAAGTGGTATATCGAATTGCCTAGAGCTTCGTTTGATAACTTCAATACCCTAGCCACAACCTTTTTAGCCCATTTTCAGTTACCTCTAAGATACGAAACAGGAACTGAGCTACTTACAAATTTCAAAGAAATGATGGCCACTCACATATCTGATCATATTCATGAATGGCGACGTCGTCGTAGAATGGTAAAAATGTATGTTCCTGATCAGCTATCGGCTGAATGGTTTATTAAGTCTCTGTTACCTGCTATTACAGAAGATGTGGCAAAGGGAGGAGTCGTCACTGAAGAGCAAGTTATTTCTCGTGCACAATATCTAGACCTGATTTATACTCAATCTGGCACGCTCTACGATAAAATCCCTGATGCTCCTAGACCATAATTTTTCGTTCCTCCACCTCCTAAATCAAACTAATACTCTCATGTCGGCGATGGTGTGATAGGTACGACAAGCACTAAAACCATAAAGGCTACGTCGAAAAAGGCCCGCATGGTTTTGAGTCAAAACGAAAATGAGGAACTTATAGCCTCAAAAGTAAATTCCGTGTCAATAGACAAAGGGAAATAACCCAAGCAACCAGGAGGAAAGAAGAAAAAACAAGGGAAGAAGAAAAACCAAGAGGACTCATCTCCTAGAAAATCTTCTACAAACCCTTATGGGGATAGGAAACCGAAAACTCCATGTCATATATGTGACGAGGACCATTGGACCAAAGAATGTCCATATAAAGATGAACTTAGAAAATCCTTCAAAAGTTCAAAAACCTCGGATGTATTGACTGATCCGTTTCCGAACCCAAGAACAAATATGGTTGCTAGCGAAAATGCTTCCCCATCCCAAGTACTAATGTTGTCAGTTTCGAAGCAACTGAATGATGCTCTCATATCGACAAGGAGTAAATATTACGGGAATCCACAAATGTTGAAAAACAGGGATAATGATCAACCTAATAGGTCAACAACAACTTCAACCGAAGTTGTGCCACCCATCATTCCTGAATTAACAATAAAACTGCCAAAGGGAGTAGTACACAAATTGACGTTTAATCCTCGTGCCTGAGCAGCACAACACTATAATATAGTTGAGGATTTAGCCCAATCGCCCTCCGCGATGTCAACTCTTGAGGTACTGCAAAATTGCCCCTCCCAAAAGCAGGCTTTATTATCAGTAATAGATGGGATTGACCAAACGGATTCCAATCTTGTATCTTTTAACCACAAAGGATACAGCCCTCAATTACCAGCTCAACTAGCTTTCCTCATTCAAGTGAAAGCCCTCAACAGAACTGTTCATAGAACAATTATTGATGAGGGGGCATCCACATGTATCATGTCGATGAGTTGCTAGGAAACTCTAGGGTCTCCATCCTTGTCGCGATCGTCAACAACATTAAAAGCATTTGATGGACGAACATACACCCCGTATGGAATACTAAGTGACTTTCAAGTCGAACTGGGGGGAAAATAGTAGAAATCGATGTTGAAGTCATCGACAGAAATCTTGATTACAACATCCTACTGGGAAGACCCTGGATATATGGCATGGAAGCAGTTGTGTCGACCTACTTTAGGAAAATTGCATTTCCTTCCTAAGGAGGAATTACAATAATCGACCAACAAACTTTTATCCCCAACAGTTCACAAATTACAAGAAGCATTCTGATGATCCATGGAAGCCCTAGCACGCTTCACAATATCAGAGTAGGCCTACTAAAACACCCCACATTAATGGAAACTTTTACCCTACCGCCTCCAACAAATTTTGCGGAAGTGGCTAATGTAGGAGCCTGCAATATGATATCTTCCATTCAAAATATGTCCGAAAACGATGTTAAAATGGATCATCTATAGATATTGCCTCTAACCCCACTGGAAATATTATAGCAACCAATGTTTTCAGCATGGGAGGGAAACCCGTACCAACGCTCATCAAGCGTTTGGATAGATAGGTCCAAGGAATATGGCACCCCTTCAAATCCTTGGCCGCAAGTACACTCTACAGACGAAGGAAT
The DNA here is from genome assembly GCA_000404065.3 of Pinus taeda. Taxonomy (NCBI): domain Eukaryota; kingdom Viridiplantae; phylum Streptophyta; class Pinopsida; order Pinales; family Pinaceae; genus Pinus; species Pinus taeda. The sequence continues at coordinate 45,614 of APFE031417473.1, read as the reverse complement.
CATTCAATCGATGATGATTGATGGGGCACCATGGGAAGATTACCACCATCATTCCCATCTTCTGAACTGGAAAGAAGATAATTCCAGCAACCTACACCATCCTTCAGTATTTGACTATCTGACGAATACTGAAAATACGGTGGATTCAGAGAGAAACCTATCCAATATCGAAGAGACTATTGCCATAAATATCTCGACCAAAACAGATGTTGTAGAGAATATTTATGTTCGAAAATCTTGTTCTTCTTCAGAACTGGAAATATATAGTGCTCTCTTTCGTGAGTTTAGACATGTCTTTGCTTGGTCATATGACGAAATAACAGGTATTGACTCGAGCATAGTTGAACACGAAATTAAGATGTATCCAGGTGTCAAACCGGTACGACAACGGCTACGGCAGGTGCACCCCAAGAAAGTCGTTGCCATCAAGGCAGAAGTTGAAAAAATCCTCCATGTTGGTTTTATTTACCCCGTTCCTCTAATCGATTGGGTATCAAATATTGTTCCTGTGATGAAGAAACAAGGAACGATTAGAGTGTGCATCGATTACAGGGATGTAAATCAAGCTTGTCCGAAAGACAACTACCCTACACCCTTTATCGACCAGATAATTGATGAATGCGCCGAATGCGAAATCTTTTCATTTATGGATGGATTTTCCAGGTATAATCAAATAAATATCCGCCCACAGGACCAGTCAAAGACTGCATTCATTTGTCCGTGGGGCACTTTCGCATATCGCAAGCTACCCTTTGGTTTGAAGAACGTAGGGGCAACTTTTCAGAGAGATATGAACTATGCTTTCCATGACATCAAAAACATCGTTCAACCATATCTCGACGATCTTCCTGCTCATTCGCGAAAGCGGAGCGATCATCCACGGCATTTGAGAGCGATATTTCTACGTTGTCGACACTACAAGATACGACTCAATCCACACAAATGTGTGTTTTGTGCCAGTTCTAGTCATTTACTTGCCTTCGTGGTCTCAAAGGATGGGATTCGTCTCGACCCATGTAAGGTTCAGGCAATCATCGACTTGCCTCCACCTTCAAACTTGCTTCAGATTCAGAAACTCCAAGGGAAAGAAAACTTCCTTAGGAGGTTCATTCGATATTACACCGAACTAGCTAAATGTTATACTCGTCTATTGAAAAAAGAAGTACCCTTCGTTTGGGATCAGGTCGCACAAGCTTCCTTTGATGCTTTAAAGCAATCTCTAATACAAGCGTCATTAATGTATGCTCCTGATTATCAAAAAGGCTTTAACCTGTATCTGGCTACAACAGATATGACCATAGCGATGGTTTTAGTTCAAGAGGATAATGGAATTGAACATCCTATATATTATTTAAGCCGAAACTTAAATGATATGGAAATGAAATACTCCTACGTTGAAAAGCTAACCCTAGTAGCTGTTCAAGCGATACAGAGATTTCGACACTACGTCCTCTTCAGAAAAACTACCATTTTATCATATTGAAACCCCATGACTTATATATTGTCACGAGAGTTGCTGGGGGGAAAATATTCAAAATGGATAGCAATTCTACAAGAGTTTGATCTGGAATTCAAAAAATCCAAATCAAGAATGCCCTAGTATTCGTGGAGTTACTATGTGATCTCCCATCGTCATCCAATGATGCAACATATGAAGAAGCAATCGTAGATGAAAATTTGTTTCTGATATCTTCAAGCGATCCATGGTATGGAGATATAATCATCTATCTCCAGACAGAAACATATAGGTCTAACACGTCACGCTCCGAACAGCGACGGATTTAATACCAAGCGAAAGACTATGTGATCGTCAGTGATACCCTTTACCGTCGTGGTATCGATACAGTTCTGTGGAGGTGCCTCACCCATGAGGAGGCCGAGAAATTCCTGAATGAGTGTCATTCCAGTGCATGTGGGGGGCATCAATCTGGTTATGCTACGGCTCAAAAAAATTTGCGAGCAGGATACTTCTGGCCAACAATGTTCAAAGATTGCATAACCGCAGTTAGAAGTTGCCATGCTTGCCAAATTTTCGATAGCAAAACCAGAAGACCACCCACACCACTGCAACCAGTAGTTTCTATTGAGCCATTCACCAAATGGGGCATAGATTTCATGACATGTAACCCCACCTTGGCCGGGGGGCATGGGTATATCATAGTCGCGATAGACTATTTTACTAAATGGGTCGAGGCGATGCCTACATTAAACAACAACCACGAAACGGCTACCCTTTTCTTTTTTAATCACGTAGTCTCCAAATTCGATGTTCCATAGGCCATAGTCACAGATCATGGATCGCATTTTCGCAATTACATGATGGTTGAGTTGGCTGCCACATTAGGACTGTCCCACAATAGCTCTACTCCATATTATCTACAAGCTAACGGACAGGTTGAGGCGATCAACAAGGTCCTAAAGCGCATGCTGCAAAGAATGATCGGAGTCCATAAACGGGATTGGCACCTGATCCTGTACTTAGCCTTGTGGGCATACCGAACATCGATAAGAAATGCAACCGGGTTTACACCTTTTCAACTTGTGTATGGTCTGGAAGCAATCTTACCTATTCAATGTGAAATCTCGTCCCTCAAACTCGCAGTCGACCTTCTCCCCGGAACCTCAGAATAAGAGGCTCATTTCTTGGAACTAATCTAATTGGATGAAACCCGTCGTGATGTAGCTTTGGATAACGAAGCTCATAAGAAATGAGTCAAAGCACAGTTCGACAAAAATGTCAAACCTCGAGGCTTCTGAGAAGATGGCCTAGTCCTACTTTACGACCAGGAATCTGATAAGTTGGGAGCAGGGAAATTCAAATAGTTATGGATGGGTCCCTATATTGTTAAGTGTATATTAGCAAAAGGAGCCTACGAGTTGATGGACTACGATGGGATTCCACTGGCGCAACCTCGCAACGGGTTGTACCTCAAGCGTTACTATGCTTAATTCCGCGTAGTAATCCTTATGCTTTTGTTACATTTTTGTTTTCGCTAAGAGCAACTATTTTAGTTAGGTAATCCATTTTTTTTCATTCATTGCAGATGTCAAACCTATTGGAATCATTCATTGGATATGCCGATGGAGCAAGTCGTAGTTCGCGGAACCTATCTTCTACGGCATGGGCCATTTTCAATCCCAACGGCGAGTTACTAAGTTTCAGAGGGGTATGTATTGGTCGGTCGACGAACAATATCGTTGAATACAACACATTGATAGAACTCCTCTCTGATGCCATCACACATGGCATATGCCGACTTGTCGTTAGGCTAGACGCACAGCTTGTCATTCTACAACTCACTGGCATCTATTTTGTACGAAATCCAACTATCTATCGCATGTTCCTAAGAGTTAGAAGTTTGGAAAAATAGATCGATTTCATTCAATATCAACATATTTCCAGAATTTTAAACACATTAACGGACTCATTGGCAAATTATGTGTTAGATAGACATTTGTGACATTTATAAAAAAAAAAAAAGCATCACATCAATATATGCAGCGGGATCATGTAACTTAAACAAAATAAAGCTCCGAAAATCAAAAATATATAGTTTATACATAATGTTCTGTAACCAAGACAAAATCGGTCAAATGACCCAAAACTCAAAATGTGAGGGGGCACCCTAGTCTAATGATGCTGGTGATAGCAGGTCACTGCCTGTGCAATCATGCGTAAAAGCCTAGTCCATCGACTCGGCACTCCAGTAGTATGTCGCTGAAACCGCAGAGGCAACTCGTCATTCCTCACATCCGAGATATGAAGGGTAAGACCCTCAATCTGGTCCTATAGTGCTGAAAGAGTCTCGACCACATCAAGGTCGCGAAGGATGGCCCTCCCAACAGCCTCTCCTGTTGGAGCGGCTGTTGGGTCTCTGTGGAATACTACCAGTCAAACTGGTCCAATATCTGCATGAGCGCATGATTTTTTATTAGTATTGGTCAAGAAAACATAAGAACGTTATAGAAAACAATGAACATAGATATGGTCAAAAGATTTACCCATGGCACCCCACTGCTCGCCAGTCGGCAGCACCAAATCCGGCTCACCCCAGAAATCCATCCCAGCATATGGAAACTTGGCATAAACCATCTCCTGACGATAAAACCACTCGAAGAAAGTATCAGAAAAGGAAATCTGAGGCTGGAAAACATGCCGAGACATGAGGTCAACCCATATTTGCATCCGTGGTTCAATTGGTGGAGGTAGGCCAAGTGAGATGTACTGCGGTTGCATCAGTGGGATTCTCTCCAAAGCGAAAGCGATCAAAATAGAACCATAGACAAATTTCTTGGATCTTTCGCTTTTTACCTTGGTCAGTTGTTCTTTCATTATAGAGAGTACTGCATCACACTAGTTGAACACCTTCGATTCAAGGCATTCCAAAGCATACTGCATGTAAGACCTGTTAGCTATGTGAAGAGTAGAACTACCAGCCAGTCTAGCAAAAGTGAATAGAATGGTCCGCAAGGGCCGGTCAGTGACATCTCGGATATTGATCTTGCCATCCGTACTCAGCTGATATCCCTCTCTGCAGTGCCGACGAATATACTCCCTCACGGACTCACCCCCACGGGTGGAGCCAGATAATGAGAGAGGGGCACCATGCCTCGATAAACCGGTTAGAAAATAGATGTCCACGATAGTCAAGGGGATCGATTTGCCCCTAATCTGGAACACCTGGTTGATAGGATCCCAAGCATTGAGGAAATATTGCAACAAGCTGATTTGTTGCCTCATGCTAGAGATATAGAAAAACTTCAACAAGCCACAGTTCCGCAACGCAGCTACTGTGCCCAGATCATGTAAAGCAACAGTGTCCTCTTCTTCATGCTCGCATTCTCGCCATGTAAAAACCATTTTGCTCCGATGAATCTCTGAAAAACAAACAAGAGAAGAGTCAGGATCTTCATTTGGTAAAAAACAGGCAAAAATCTATGAGAAAACTATGCAAAAAGTTCCCTCCTTGTGCCCATCGCACCCCAGTAAGTGTACTGGGAGCGATGCATACTGACTAGTTAGTGAGAAGACCAGTATTCATCGCACCTTTTGATTAAGGAAGGGTGTGATGGTGCCAGGCAAGTTTTTCAAACCCCAGAGGCTTAGCAGAGCAAGGAAACAGGCTCAGAATTCAAAAATAAAAGAATACAATTGAAGAGCACAATTTTAGCTCCTACCTGGTCCAAACGACGTCAGGAATCGTCCACAGAATCTCCCAGAATCAGATGGTGAAAATCAGGGGGGAAAGCACCTCCAGAGCTCCAACAAACCAAGTTCAAATGAAATGGTAAAATGAGAGGTAAAAGTCACTTTTAATTTACCATTCACGTAATTCGAATAAAATATTAGTGTTCTCAACTCATTTATCAAGCATATGTTTTCATTTCTAATCTTTTTGATGAAGCAAATGAACAGGTAGTACAAACTTTGAAAGAACAAAATGCTAATGGTGAATCAAGGACTCAATGACCATTATCATGAGCAGTTTTAGTGCATAGTTCAAGCTCGTTAAAAAGTAAACATAAGTCATGAGCAAATGTTTCCCCCAGAGTTTAAGCTCATTAAAAAATGAACCAATAAATAACCATTGTGAATGCCTTATCGCCAGCTTTTGAGCCTTGGTCGTGTTCTCATCATCACCTCCACTCTGTTTTTAGCTGATCATTCACCTCTATATGATTGTTTACCCTTTCAAGGAACATATGCAAAGAGTGATTCTATTAGCCATCATTGTGACACTGTCGTGATTGGAAAATTCCAAACCTTACATGGAATCACCTGCTACCCGAAATCATCACTTGTTCCTCGAAAACGAGTCTCCTTTAAGCTCTTTTCAACTGACTCGTAAAATATGAAAAGATTGCCGAGCAATTGGCCTCTCCGGCTCATTAAATTCATCGAAAGTGATATCCCTCCTCTAGATTTTAATCTTTTTGGACCTGAGGGATTATTACACAAAAAGATCGAGCGCTTGTCTTGTTCGGCTCATTAAAACTATCAAAAATTCATCCCTTTCGTATTATTTTACGCTTTTTCAAACTTAAGGGATTATATGATGAAAAAGAATCTTTGGAGTCTCCTTTCCATCCCTTTCAGAATCTCTAAAATTGAAAAGGACCGAGTTATCTTTGTTGTTAAACTCGTTAAAACCGAATAGCGACAAACTCGTCCAAATGGATGAGAACGAGTTTCCATGTTGCTAGGCTCGCTAAAAATAGTGACAGGTTCACCCGAAGGGTAGATTATAGAACAAGCATATGTTATCCTCCTCAAGCTCAAAAAAAATAAAGAGGTACTGGTCAGCAATGACTGGGGAAAATTTGGGAAGAAAACTTGAAAAAGCTTTATTGGTAGCAAGTCACTCTTGAACATGACACTTTCCTTCCGCATCCAAGCCGGGTTGGGTTGTTTCGTTCACTGGTCATCACCATTGGTCCGTAACACCATCCATATTTGGGGTTAACGCTACCAATCCATCGTCAGTGTAGCCGATATGTTCAAGAGAAGTCATTCATACAATTTGCCTGTGTCTCACCCACTACAATACATTCATGCTCCATCCTTTCATGACCGCCACCCTGAACCCTGTATCGTCATATTGTTTTCACCTCCAAAATCATTTGCTTCGTTCCATGTCATTGATGTGGGATTCATTAAGGCCCTCCTGCGACGGGCCACTTCTTGTCGACATCAACTTATTATCCAAGAAGTTGACTTAGGAACAACCCTTTCAGTACTTTGAAGCTTGCATGCCTCAATGGCAAGTTTCTCACTTTCGGCGACAGGTTTACATTAATGGCCTTCGACCGAGAGATTTTGCGTGGTGTTCGACGCCAAGTCCTTTTTCACACCACGCGAACTGTACTGTAGTACCCTGAGGGTCATTGTCATTATTGGTGATTCCTGCCGTGCCTGTTAATAGCTTACATCATTGGCTGGTAATCAGGCGATGTCTTTCCATGTTCGACTCTAGAACATTTTTCACATGGATTGACTTGTACTCTGAGTGAAGATTGAACAAGTTTTGAAGACCCCGGATCTAGTTTCATCCATCCGGGCTGTGATATATTCAGGAATATAAAGACATCAAATTTACATCATTGCCGAACAGATGATCATCCAAATCAAAGGATGATAAGTCCTAATCATCAGTCTGCCACACAGACGATTATCTGTCCTATGTACATGAAAATGAATTTATAAAGCTGAGCATGGGAATTCCCGCCTCAGCTAGATCATGAAAAAATATTGTCGAAATAATGTATTGTATTGTATCTTATTACAGGTTTCCTCCCAGCTCGAAAAAACTTCGGATCCTCATGGTAAAGAATTTCACCCAACATCAAAAAGATTAACGACCTCATGCTTTGGGGGGCAACTGTTATAGACATTTTTGGGCACTTCAAACCCAATCATAAATGTCCATAAAATAAGGGCTCCTAAGTCCCTAAAAGTTTTGCTTCACTACCTAAAGGAACAAGGTCAGCTGATTACATCATCTCCCAGAAGTTCTCCACTAAAAACTGCTCATAAATGGTCAAAACTAGGCCATATTGAAAACCCAATGCAGAGGGTGTGATGCATATCACCTTCCCAGTGTACAAAGTGTGATGCATACTAAATGGCTCCTCTGTAGGGTGCAATGGTCGGGAATGGACAAATGGCAGGGACAAATTGCAAGGTGGAAGATCATGGAATCTTCCAGAAGCTTCCCCTCTGACACTTGCCTCTCTGTTTTCGACCAAGGATGAGTAAGAGATCATCATTCTCTAAGTGGAATCAGGAACTATTAGAGAGAGGACACTAATCAAGACCCCAAAAGATGACTCACCTCCCTACAATCATCTATATATGGATCCCTCATCACAAAGATCCGGAGGCTGGAATCTTGTATCTTGTAGAGAAGTGTTGTTGGTTTTCTGGTGTATATTCATAGTGTTGGGTGATCTAATCTTTACTTGAGGTGGAGAAGGGATTTCTTGCTGGAGGATGATGTTGGGTCAGAACATATGGTTGTAATCCTCTTGCTACTTTTGATCTTAATAAAGCTATTCAAGTTTTTCTCCATATTCTTGTATGTTTCATTATATGTGCATTTGTATGGTTAACACACTTCTGATCCTGTGTTATTTATGAATATAGATATTTGTTCTTCGATAGTAGTATGTTGCTGTGATTCTGCAGGTGCTCTTTGAAGCTGGCCAGAGGAAGAAGAAGCGGAAAAGCTCTATCAGGAAGGAGAGGAATCAAACAAGGAAATCAAGCGCAAGAATAAGGTTGGTCTCCTTTTTTCCACTCTTATCTATTTTCATAAATGAAAATGAAAGTAGACTTTACTTGTTTGTTTCTAAGATAGCTACCAGTCTTAGTGGGAATAGCAGCATTCGAGTGGACACTATTCCCTGTAACAATATCTGAAACAAAGAAGAGGAAGCCAAGGTCTAGAAGGTAGTAGTAAAGGAGGACAAAGTCTAACTTTCATTGAAGGAAGAAGAAGCTTTTTTGCTTGGCCTTCGAGTGGAATATAGGTGAACGGTTTTGATCTTGGTATTCATCAATTGGAATCTCTATAAGAAGAAGAATTTATCTAGGTTTTCCGCTCTAAGAGTGAGAGGCTTTGGCCCTAGCTAATATCCTATATTTTGTGTCTCTTGTCTCTTTATGGTTTATGCATTGTTATGTTTGATAAATAAGAACAGTAATAACCTAATTAAATGAAGATCCTAACCTAAAGAAGTAAGAAATCACTCACAAGCAGTTACTAATCAAAGAGAAATTACTTAATCTCTATGCCCTAGATTTCTCAATAGCGTCGGTGCTTTAGAGCTCTCCAACATTGTAGATGGTTAAAAAGAAATTTAAAATCAGGAGGTTTTTTTTATTTAACTCTCACCTAGTGCATTACGATAATCGCACCAATGAGGAAGATATCCAAGAGAACTGTGTTTTTTTAAAGTAAAAAATATACAACATTGCTTTTGGTAATATGCCCTAGGATATTCTAATATAGGTATTGCACTAGTTCTTTGTTTGAATATAACACCTCTTTTTCAAAAAATTGAAAAATGCTTATCGGTGCTCTTTACAATATGCCCCAAAGCCTTTTAGTACATTTACCACACCAGTGCATCATTGGAAAATAACACCCCATTTTTTGGAAATTTAAATACTATAGTGGTGCTCCTTCTTGGTATGCACCAGGTCGTTTTACTACATGAAGTGCACCGATGCTACGGGTATATATAAGACTGAAAATTTTTAAAACTTAACCTTTTTATGGTGCTATTGATTATTCAAGCATAGGTGTATTGTGCTATTTAACATACCGTGTTTTTTTATTTTATAAAAAAAAAAATTCCACGGTGCACCAAGTCCTATATGAAATTGGTGCTTGTATGGATAGTAAAGCTCTGGTGCATTTGTATATTACAGACACAACATCTAAAAAACATCCACTTTCCCACCTCCACTACAAACGAAATTTTGGGCTATTTTTATAAGGGCTTCCGCGAAAACATCTGCTAGAAGGTATTTTCCTTATAGTGAATTAAGGTTTATTCAAGTTCATGAAAAATGGTTGGTTCATTGGTTGATGAGGTGGATATAGAAACACAATATGATGAAGCCAAATGTGACCTCAATGATCTCTTAGATTGGCAACAATATTAAAAAAGGATATATCCAAACCTTCCCAAAATTGATGAAATGCATAAGTCAAATTTTCTTGGAAGTTGGAAGGATATGATAAATTTAATAAGGAAGTTGGTTACTGATGCAGAAAAGTTTTCAAATTCCACTATTCAGTATATCACCTAGTCATTATTGCAAGCTAATCTTATATCAAGCTGTGAAGAGGATATTCTCCCAGATGTGAACACCTTACTAAAGGAATGAATGGGCTATAAAGAAGAATGTGGTAAAAATATTGAAAAACTATCAAAATTTGATCTTGAGTTAAACTGGTCACTCTTTATTACACCATACAACTATTTATGGGTCCTCAAAACTCTCAGTGACATATCTACTCAAATGTTTCCACCTTTATAGCCTCGTGTTCTTAGTTGTCAAGTAAATATAGAGCCTCACTCCCCTCTTGAATTGGCACCTCTTCTAGAAGTATATCAACAATGGTAACAAGATATTGGCTCCACATCAACTACAAGTCACCCTAGTTAATCATTGTTTATTTTTAATATACCAATTAGCTATTTTTTGTAAGTTTTGTTTAGTTTAGTTGAGAGAAAATCAGAGACTTACTTTCTCCTTTCATTTTGTAAAGAAAACTATTTATACCAATTTTGAGCTGAAGCAAAGGGTTCTTAAATTTGCGAAAAAGAGCTTTCATTGCACTATTGTACTTAATCCATTTTTATAATATATTTGAACCATTTTTTTATTCTTACATGCAAAGATTGCGAGAAAATTAGGTACTTTTATCTTCTCTGTTATTTGTCCATCATTAAGGGAATTTATTAATTAAAGTTGAATAATGTTCTTTGTATTTTGCGTTTAAAGATTGAAGCTATCAGTATGGATGTGTGAATATTGATTTGTGAATATATGTTTGGTTATCAATACATTGAACGATTTAGTGCTATCTCATATGTGCCTATGTTGAACATTAAGTTGATTAACATTTAATCAAATTAATATTTTTAACTGCACTTATAAACATTATATTTTGAAGATATTTATTTTCATCTTATGGTCCTATATTTCTTTCACATATGCATTATAATACCTTGGTAAATTAGATCATTATATCAATTATTATATTATATTATGTTAGTTTTATCTTTTTACTGTAATAAACTCACTTCCATCCCATTCCTTCCAATTTTCACTTAAGCTTCACATTGTGGGTAACTGGACCCATATAAACTAGTCAGAACCACCATTCTCAACATAAAAGGGTATAACTTGGGACTCTAACCAGGTGGTATCATTTTTCAAAATTCAACAAGAAATCCTAATTTAATTTTTTCCTTGAATTAAATTGGGAGTCAAATTGTAATTCCACATCTCATGACAACTTGCATTAGTTAACTAAGTTAATTTGACTTAGCTAGCTAAGTTAATTCGAGTTGAGGGTCTAACTTGAGTCATGTATAGTGTCTCCTACTTCATAGGAGCACTGGTTGAGTTTATTTTGAGTTGTAATTAATTAATTTAGTTTAACTGAGTTAAAGCGTGTTAAACTAGTTCCAATTGTTGGAGGAATTAGTGGGAGGTCTAGTAGTGTGGTGCTGCCTATAGTGATCAATCACTTAACTAATGATTCACTCATAAATAACTCATGGATGTTAGATCTGAGAGTTACCCTATTGAGATTGGAGTTTAGGGCCAATATACTATCTGTTGTATAATCATTCAAATTGTATAGGTGGTGAACGCAATCAGAGGAAGACCTATGATGGATTGTGAATTTCCTTTTAGGAATTTTCCTAATTAATAGGGGGATAATTCCCAAGGAAACAATGTAAGGAAATAAGGACTTGGGAAAGTGATAAATTGTCTAATTATTGGCCAAGGCATGTCTAGGAAGATGCGAGACAGATAGAGATAGTGCAGAGGTTGCTCGGGCTTCAGAAAAGAATTTTAATCTTCTTATATTTTATGAATAATGCAATATACATATAGGAGGGGCTTTTAGCAGTGGATTTTCCTAGGAAATAATTGTGTCATATGTTGATTGAATTATTTCTCTTGTATTCTTCGTGATTTCGTGATCGTTTAATTATTTCCGCTCATGAGTAGAGTAGATTCAAGTCTATTGTTTTAATAAATTACAATTAGAAATTTGAATCTACAAGAAATTTATACATGGTATCGGAGTGGAAATCACTCTAGAAGAGGAGAATACGATTTTGTCTTTTGCAGGTGAAATCAAATTTGAAATATCATACTTTAGATCTAGTAGGATGTCATTATATGGATTGAGACTCAAATATTCCCTTGAGGGTAATTCGAACTATATTTCTTGGAAGGATAGGATGGAGGCAGTGCTGGAAGACAACATGATTAAGAAAATCGTAGACAAATATATTCATAAGCCTCCAACAATTGATGCTCATGATCTGGTAGAGTGGAGAAAATGTGTTGCAAAGGCGAGAAGGATTATCCCATAAGTAGTTAGACATCATATTGTCTTGAACCTCCACGGTAAGGAGACTCCATATGCAATGTGGAAGGCCTTGGAAGATATATTTCAAAATAATAGTGACCAAAGGAAGTTGGCACTGAAGGAAAAGCTCAGAAAAAACAAGATGGAGAAGGGTGACAAAATACCAAATTTATTGACCAATTTCACCCAATGTCGGGATGAGATTGTAAGTGTCGATGTTATAGTTGTTAAATATGCTCTATTCAACCTAGTGCGTCTAGGCCTTCCCAAGAGCTAGCACAACTACTAGGACTCAGTAAATGGGAGGGAGAAGCTACCGGAGTGGCACATTTATGGTTCGACTTGGTGCAAGAAGAGATTCAGTGAAACTCCTAAGATGGATGCTCACCCAGGCATGATGATGAGGAGAACTGTTGCTTAGATGGAAAGGTGAATAAAGGGAAAGGGAAGTCATCTCATTCCAAATCATATTCCAATCATGGTGACAAGAAGAAGAAAATGTTGAAGATTAAATTTTTTCATTGTCACGAGCTAAGAAACTATGCCACGAAGTTTTTGCACAAGAAAGCCAAAAATAAGCCCTTAGGAGGAGCGGCAGGTGAAGCTCTTGCTTCAAAATTAGAGTTGTATTTCACCCTCATTGCTTGCATGGTGACATCGGTGAGAGGTAGTTTGTGGTATCTGGATAGTGGAGCCTCATTCCATATGATCGAAAACAAAGAATTATTGAGTGAATTGGAGGAGAAGGACCTCCAAATGCACATTGAAAGGGGAGATGATGGGAGGTATAGCATGGCTAACATTAGTATTGTTACCTTTCAAAGGGAGTCTAGTTCTCCTCTCACATAAAATATGTGATGTATGTTCCAGGTTTGAAGAACAATTTGGTTTCAATTTCCATGTTGGAGGACCATGGCTACAATGTGATATTTAGAAAAGGAAAGGTTTTCCTTCATCACATAGCCTTAGGACAAGTGAAGAAGATTAGGGTTCGGGTGAAGAACCTCTACAAATTAGATGTAGAAAACTATGTTGCTTTGAACACAAAAGCAGAGAAGGTGTAGAGCTGAGACATCAGTGAGTTGTGGCATAGAATATTGAGTCACTTGCACCACGGAGATTTGAATATCATAGAGAAAATTTCTACAGGACTTCCCAAGGGTACACTAATGCACAGGTACACATGAAAATGGTGTACATTAGGGAATTACACTAAAGCTACCTTTCATGATAAGGATAGTCGAGCACAAGCGATCCTTGAAATAGTTCACTCAAATGTGTGTGGACCATTCTCGATAGCCTCCATGGCCAAGCACATGTATTATGTAATATTTGTAGATGTAAATGCTAGATTTTCTTCATGTAGAAGAAAGATCACTTGTTCACTACATTTTGTGAATCTAAATTACTTGTTGAGAAAGACACTGGCAGGAAAGTTAAACCTCTTAGGAGAAATAATGATGGATAATATGTGTCAAATGAATTCAAGAACATATATGAATCAGAAGGCATTCAACGGGAGTTAATAGAATCCCATAACCCACAACAGAGTGGGGTGGCTAAAATGTAGAACAAAAGTATTGTGGGGGCTGCATGGGAAATGTTACATACTTAGGGCATACCATTGCACTTGTGGGATGAAGCATGCAACACAACTTTATATGTGCATAACATAATTCCTCATTGATTTCTCAGGATGAGTACACCAAAAGAATCTTTTTCAGGTAAGAAACTAGATGTGGCACACTTCAGGATATTTAGTTCATCAGTTTACTACCATGTTACCAAGGATGAAAAGTAAAAGCTAGAACCATCAGTTGAGTTGGGAATATTTGTGGGGTACACCGATACACCTCACAACTATCAAGTGTATCTTCCATCTCACAGGATGACATCGATTCGTAGAGATGTGAAGTTTGATGAAGAGAAGGCCATGAGATTTTCTCTTGAGAGAAAGAATCAATTGCATGCAGATGAGGATATTTTATCTCCAAAGAAAGAACCTCGGGATGATTTGGAGCAACCATAGACAAACGAACAGAGAGTGGAAGCACCCACTCATGCATAGATTTCCAGAGATGGAAGGAGGCACACGAGAGAGGTTGACAGATTGATGCATGTTACTAGAGAGAATGTGGGAGCACCCACATCACATCGCAGGCATAAGAGGTCACTAGACGGTACACTGGCTACATGGATATGATGAGTGAGAGTGTAGAGTTTGAGCCATATTCATTCAAGGAAGAAGTACAAAAACCAGTATGGGTTGATGACATGGTTGAGGAGTATGACTCCATTATCAGAAACAATGTTTGAGAAGTGGTCCCAAGACCAACATACAAGTTAGTAGTGAGTTCAAGATGGATTTACAAGGTATAGCAAGCATCAAGTGGAGTGGGGAGAAACACAAGGAGGTATTTGTGTCCATAGGGTTCTCTCAAGTGGAGGGAATTGATTACGAGACCTTTTCTCTAGTAGAAAGGTACTCTTCAATTAAATCTATTATAGCACTTTCAGCGTAGATAGGATGGAAGATACATCAGATGGATGTGAAGACAACATTCCTCAATGGTGTGACTGAGGAACATGTGTACATTGAGTAGACGAAATGACTTGATACCTTCAACAGAGAGTCACATGTGTGCAGACTCAAGCAACTATTGTATGGACTAAAACAAGCAATACGTGTTTGGTACACTAGGATTAACAACTATTTCACCAGGTTAGACTTCACCAAAAAGTGAAGCATATGTGAACATTTACCATTTTTTGGTTGAAGGTAAATTGTTAATTATAATATTCATATGTTGATGATTTAATTCTAACGAGTGTTGAGAAGATGGTAAAATATTGCAAAAAGGATCTTGCAAGAGAATTCTAGATGAAGGACATGGGGCTCATGCAATATTTCCTTGGTATAGAAGTATGGAAAGGAGATGAGAAATTGTTTGTCTTTGAGGGAAAGTATGCGAACGAGATACTTAAGAAGTTCCACATGGAGAGCAGTAAACCCAGTCAGACTTCTCTAGCAAGGAATTGGAGGAAGGAAGATGCTACTTAAGGTGAAGTAGTGTATGCTACTATTTATAGGAAGCTTGTGGGTTTAATTATGTATTTGGTGAACACATGATCAGAAATAAGTTTTGTAGTTAACTAGCTTAGTCAAGCAATGGTTAAGAAACCAAACTATATTTGAAGGAATATAAACATGTGTTGAGATACCTCAGAGGAACCACTCAGTTTGGTCTTTGGTACAAATGAACAGAGGGAGTGAAGCTTCAAGGATTTGCAGATGCAGATTGGGTTGGGATTCCATCCAACAGGAAGTGCACATCAAGGGGAATCTTCAATATTGGATCAACAATGGTTTCTTGTTACAACAACAAGCAGAGATCAGTTGCACTCGGTTCAGAAGAAGAAGAGTGCACGGTTTCTAGTCAAGCATCTTGTGAGGCTATATGGATGAGGAAGATCCTTTTTGGGTTATTTGGTAAGTAGATGGATCCTACAATGATTTACTGTGACAATAATAGTTGTGTCAAACACTCTGAGGATCAAGTTTTTCATGATTGGTCCAAGCATATCGACATCTAGTATCACCATCTACGAGATTGTGTGCGGAGCAAAATCATGTTGCTAGAGTACATTCCTATGGAGGAACAAGATGAAAATATTTTGAGAAATCCATTGTCAAGATGAAAATTATAGTTTCATAAAGGTAGGATCAGGGTAGCAGATAATCCCCTTCTTGTTAAGAGGGAGTGTTGAAAATGCAACAAGAAAATCGTAACTTAATTTTGTCCTTGAATTAAACTGGGAATAAAATTATAATTCCACATCTCATGACAACTTGTTAGTTAATTAAGTTGATTTGACTTAGTTGGCTTAGTTAATTCGATTTGAGGTTCTAACTTGAGTCATGTAGAGTGTCTCGTACTTTATAGGAGCCTTGCTTAAGTTTATTTCCAGTTAAACTAGTTGCAACTGTTGGAGGAACTAGTGGGAGGTCTAGTAGTGTAGTACTTCCTATGCTGATCAACCCGTTAATTGATGATTCACTCATAAATAACTCATGCATATCAGATCTGAGATTGGAGTTCAGGGACAATGTACCATCAATGGTGTAATCATCTAAATAGTACAGGTGGTGCATGTAGTCAGAGGAAGGCCTATGATGGATTGCACAATTCCTTTGAGGAATTTCCCTATTTAATAGGGGGGTAATTACCAAGGAAATAATGCAAGGAAATAGGGACTTGGGAAAGCAATAAATTGGTTAAGTATTGGCCAAGGATTTTCTAGGAAATTGTGAGATAAATAGAGATAGTGCAGAGGTTTCTCGGGCTTGAGAAAAGCATTATAATCTTCTCATATTTTATGACTAATGCAATATATAGATAGCAAGGGTTTTTAGTTGTGGCTTTCCCCAAGAAATAATTTTGCAATGTGTTTATTGAATTTTTTCTCCTATATGCTTCATGATTTTGTGATCTTTTTATTGTTTCTGTTGATGAATAGAGTAGAATCAACTCTTTTCTTTTAGTAAATTACAATTAGCCTTTTGAATCTACAAGGAATTTATACAATACTAAATGTTGATGATGTCACTTTTTGCCATCAACAAGAAACTAGCTCCTCCTGACTTGAATTATCTTTTAATATTATTGTTTTTCAACTCAGAATTTTATTTAGCCTCAGTCATGTTGAAAATATTAGCGAGAAAAGGATTCCTTGACTTTTTCCTTAATCATAGGAGCCAAAAAGATTTCCTTCTTATGCATGACTCGAGTTCATAAAAATTAGGAGATTCCTTATAAATTAGGATGAGTTCCTATTATTTAGGAACCAATCCCTAAAAATGAGGATGAGTTAGGTTGCAGTTAACTGATGTGCCTAAATTGAAAGTCGAGTTCTTGATTTTATAGTGTGATTCGATTAAGGGAAAAAACAAGTGATTGAGTTTCAAGTGGTTGACTTCAAATATGGATTAGCTGCATGAGTAGTTAAATCATGCTAACTTAATAAATCACAAAACCATTCCCTAATTAGAAAACTCACTAATTCTAACCATTCAGATTTCGTTTAAAAGGAGGAATGTAGACACACATTTAATCATTGTTTTGGTGAGAATGAGTTAGTGAGACCAAGAAATAGGAAGCATGCATTTGTGCATGGACCTTGTCAGAGGAGGAGTGTGCAAGAGAAGATTGTGTACAGGTTGGTGGAGGGAAGAAGAGATCAGCCATCTTGCAAAGGTTTCAAGCTTAGATCATGCAAGAAAGACAAGTGTGTCTTTCTGATTGAAATAGTTGTATTTTGTAAGAGATCAATTGCTTAGTTTTTGCTATCAATAAAATTCTCATCAAGGAGAGGGTTTTCCTAGTTGGGTTCATTAGATAATTTTGTGTTTTTGACTTGTGTGGCTATGATTTTATTTTTGTTCCTATACTGCTGCATCTAGTAAAGAAATTCTATGTTTATGTGAGAAGAAATTTTATTTTAGATTGCTCATATTAGCATATCAAAATTTCCTGGATTTTCTACATGGTATCATAGATCTTGGAATAGAATTAAGACAACACATTCAAGAGAAAATTAGTCAAAGTGAGTGGTCATATCTTCGGCGATAGAAGAAACACTTAAGGAGCTAGTTTAGGTGGAGCGAAGGGGCTAGGAAAGGGTCTCTTTCGAAGTCTGAACACGGTCGATTTAAGGGTAGATTACAGGAAACATTTAAGGATAATTTTGGTGGAAATATTATGTACTATATGGAGGGAATTTAGAAGGTGTATTTGGTGCCCTAAATCCAAAATTTGAGAAGGACATCAAATCTGGTTGGAGTGGGAGAATTGTTGAATCTCAAGAACCGAGAAATTGGGCTAGTAGTCGTTACCCTGCATGCGATTGGAGGCCTACATTTTCATAGGTAAAATTTTATGCCTGTGGCTCGGAGTCCATGTTAGTGAAAAATAAATTTGACTCAGGGCTTGGGCACCTGGAGGGGTGGTTTAGCTCTTTGGGGTCGTGTAGCTCCTGAGGACGGTCAGTAAAGTTTCAGTTTTTTTATTCTAGTTCCTTAACTATACTTAGGAAGTTTAGTAATTTCATATTAGCCCTCATCTCATGTTTACCTTGGTAGGCCTGTGAGAGTGGGTAAATGTTGGAGGAGGTGTTACATCGGTCTTGCAACTTAGCTTTAAATCTAGCTAAGTCTCAGAATATCTTGACTTTAAAATCTAGTCTTATTAATAGTGGAAATTATTCAAATGTTGCCTCATATTATGCCTTTCTTTGCTTCATAAAACTTAGTCTAGTTTTGAAAAAAAGGTTCTCACTAGATTTGGTTTATGATATTCAACTTTCTCCCAAAGTAAATTTGATCTCACTTAGTGGTTGCTCTTTCACCTGGGCTTTGATACCATGTTGATTTTTCTTATAATAGAAATTGATTTCCTAATATGATAATTACTTCCAATTATTTGTATTCTCAAGTTTTCTTCATGTCACTTATATCATTAAGTAATTATACACATAGAATCTAAACAATAATGCAATAATAACCATAGAATCATAAACAGATAACCAAACACAATAAGAGATAGAAGATTACCCTGGGAAAACCCCATCTTGGGAAAAACCCAACCAATGTTTCTTCTAAGGAGAATTCAATCTCCAACAAAGTTTATAATATAAATTGTCTAGAACTTTGTGCCAAATTCCAAGCACAAATACAAGCCAAACTTGGTCAAAGGAGAGTGAATATTTGACTTCTATTTATCTTGGACAAATTTGGTCAATAAGTTGTATTTTGGTTTGGATAGAAGTTAAGCCTTGTTTAGAAACTTGGCTCTCTACATCTTCTTCAGAAATTCAACTTTTTGTGTCTACTTCAAAAAATCATTTTTTTTTTGTGTTTGCTTTAGAAACTCGAGTTTTTTCTTAGAGATGCATCTCCTTCATAAACAAATATTTCTGCATCTTGTTTCCTTCACTTAGATGATAAAAATATATATTTTCTTGTGAGATCCAAATTTCTCCATTTACGGAAATCTAATTGAGTATTTATATTCGTTAAATGGGTGCACTTTTCACCAAGGGTCACCCCCCTTGCTAGGGCCGACTTAGG
Source organism: Pinus taeda (assembly GCA_000404065.3). Classification (NCBI taxonomy): domain Eukaryota; kingdom Viridiplantae; phylum Streptophyta; class Pinopsida; order Pinales; family Pinaceae; genus Pinus; species Pinus taeda. The sequence continues at coordinate 26,363 of APFE031417473.1, read as the reverse complement.
ATTCTTGGAGCCTACATAAAAATTAATTTTCCCTTTAATATTTATAATTTTGTTTTGATTATTTTGAAGGTTCCTTGGCATGCAAGAATACCTACTAATTCTACAAAAATCAACACCAGTGGGGAGAGGGTCAGCAATAGGAATTTTTCGATTTAAAGATGAAGATTCGTCAAGCACTAGTTCTGGCATTATCGAACATGCATTAGCTCCTCAAAGTGGAGATAAATGTGAGTGGGTTTGTTATGGGGGTGGTATTGATGGAAGGGTGAAGGCATGTATGTTACCGTTTTGAATTATTTCATGGGACATTTCTTAACTACCCTACCTATGACAAGGAGCCTTATGCCCTAGTGCAAGTTATGAAGAAGTAGAAGCACTACCTAATGGGGAAGGAGACCATAGTCCACAAAGATACAATCATGGGGAGCATAATCACTGAATACAACTGGTATAATTGTTCTAATAAAATATGTTCTATCCTTTCTTCCAATATACTTGTGCTCAGTCCTTCTACCTTCCAAGAGTTTGTTCAATTAGATAGGTACTTTAATTCAGAAATTCCTATGACAAGGAGGTAAACACAATGAAAAAACGTTCCACCTTGTCCATTGGAATACATTCCAACTTCTTAAAATATATGGTGGATTAGAGATCAAAGACCCACATTTAATGAATATTTTATTAGGAGCCAAAATAGTATAGAGGTTCCTCTCAAATTCAAAGGAGTGGTGGAAATAAGCATTCTTATGCAAATATTTTCTCAAGAACCAATTACTCAGGGTTGAAAAGGTCAAATAGGCAAGGATGGGATCCAAGATATGGAAAATTTGCAAAGCAGCAATGCTAATAATTCTGTAAAATTTGGGTTGGAAACCTAGAAATGGAGTGTGAATTAACATATGGAAGGATAAATTTACTTCAACAGTGCCATTAGGACATCATGATGATGTCTGTGAACTAGAAAATTGATGCGAAATGAAGGATAAGCGCATCTTAAAGATATATCCCATTGAGACACTCAATCCATCTGGAAAAGATGGAAATGTTTGGGTTTACCATCTACTCTTCGACCAAAATGGGAATCATTGTTAAAACTACTGAAAGGATTAGTGCCAATTACCAAAACTACCAGAGATTAGCGCTCGTGTTTGATCAAACCACACCAAATATATTTTGGAAAAACATGATATGGGAAGTTATTAAGAATATTGTCACACCCTTCCATGCAAAGTTGTGGAGGAAAATTTGGCATAGGGATGGGATCCCTAAATGTTGACGGGTATAAATGACCACTCTTCAACAAGAGGAGCCAACCAAGACCAAGGTTCTTTAAATAATCCAAGTCGTTTGGTGTGGTTTTTCCTGGGTTTAATGGCTCTGACAGCCAAACATTTTCTTCCCTTACAAGAAATAAATTGTTAAAGCCATTCTATGTATCCTACATGAATATTTACATCTAGTCAGGGGTTAACAATTATATACAAATATACAATTGGTAGAATCACCAGAAGAAACATCTAACTAGTGTAAAGTGATAAGTTGTAAAAGAATTAAAGAATTCTTCAAATTTTATACAGAAAGAATATTTTTTAATTATAAAATAAAATTGATTTTTAATGTAAAAATAAAGTGAAAAATAATGAGGAAGAACGAACTTATACTCGTTGAATTTTGTAAACAAATTGAAATAAATTTCAACTCTCACTTTAATGAATTTTACATTAAAAATCATGAAAGAAATAAAATACATAAATACCAATTATAAATATATCTTGGCATAGAACATATAATTAATTAAAGTACTAGTTTTACTTCTTTCTAAAAGAAGATAATCACTCATTCAATATAAAATAGAGACATATGTTCATAGGAAATGAAAGACAAAAGAAAAAATAAAGAAATAAAAACAAACTCGTTACTAATTTTGTTTACATTAATAAACCTATATGTAACAATCTAAATACATGAAAAACATTCCATAAATTGAATGTACATAATACAAAACCAAATTAAGTCCTACATATTACAATCTTGAGAAATAACTTGATTTAAAATCCAAACAAACAAAATCGATCAAAGATGGATAGATGAATTATTCCTATAAACATCAATTCTCTAAAACACAGCCAAGTGAGTGACCTTACTTATAAAATCCAGGACTTCTTGAGTCATATTCAAAGTGTTAATTTTTTTATTGTTCTATGTTGTATCGGTTACTTTAGCCCAATTTATCATTTCATTAACAATCTATCCAATTATTAGCAATATAATCAATCATAAACATAACTTAAGAAATAACAATATATGTAGTAATAAAGAAGTTAACATCACAACCATAAGAGACAACATATTGGTCCAAGGCCAGGGAAAAACCTCACAAGGGGGAAACATTTTCAAATCTTCCTCTTTAGGAGATCATCATAAAAATATTTAGACAGTGAGTACAATGAGCCCAATACATCTGATTTGTAGCAGATAATAATAAACCATATCTACAGATCTATAGATCTATACAACATCAGAGAGGAACCCAGATCTTCCAAATCATTTAAGTCAACTGAATCCAAGATGTCAAATCTTATATCTAAACTCCAGTCGCCCTCATCACAACTATTTGTGTGTGATCGAAAATCCTTGGTCTCTCTCCTGGTCACTGTATGTGAGCGACTATGGTTATAGGGTTTCTCTCAGGAATTTTTTATGCGTGCGAATGTGGCTCAATAAAGCTAAAACCCAGATTCGCTCCCTTACTATTATTGTGTGAGCGAGCGAGATGTCTTGGTTGCTTCTAGGACTACTCTGTACGATTGACTAGGAACCTGAACCTTCCTATCTGTATCTGAACCCAGAGTCGCTCTCACTAAACTATCTTCAAGTGATGAAAGAGCCAGAGTTGCTCCCTTTCCTACTCTGTGCATGCGACCAGGGATGAAAATATCTTATTTTGTGCCAGCGGCTGAGAACCATAAATCCCTAACCCATAGTGAACCTCTTACCTATGATTTCAGACCTTGTGCGAACTCCTTTCGACAAACTTGTGCGAACCAAAACAAAAGAGAAGAATAGAAAATGCCTTGATGAAGTGTGCTGAAATGAACTTGAGGTTGCTTCCTTTTATAGGCTTTCTTGAGGGTTTAATTGGGTTGATATTGGCCCAAGAAGTTACCCAAGTGGTTAGGGCCGACCCGTTCAATAATGAATGAATGAATAAAATAATTCAAAACTTAACTTCCGCTTAATCAAATTAGGTGATATTTGGTTCATTTTTAGTCCTCTCGAAGAGAGGAATTAAATGAAAGAATCATCTCAGTCATCTGACTTTTCCAATGAGTAATTGGACCCTAGTTGCAAAAATTAACACTCCCTCTCAACTAGGAAGAATACCACCTGCCAATATTGGGCAGTTTATCTTCGCATCATCCTGTAATGATTTGACTATCTATGATCAACTATATCTGTTGAAACTTTCATGGATGTAGAAGAACAAGAATTAGGTATAAATAGCTTCCACCCTTAATGAGCAATAGGATGTAGAGATTCCCACCTATAGATCCCCTAATAATGCAATATACTAAAGCAAAATACTTGATCTACTTCTACAACCAATTTAGTGGAATCTTAATCGAACATGAGCAACATCAATAAGAATACATATAATTAATATGGAGAAATAAATCACACATAATAAGATATAACCAGGGGAAAGCCTCAGCCTAAAACCCCAACTTTGTATTATCATACAAGTGGAAATATAGTTAGTATTACAAAAAGAATCAACTCAAAAGCTATCCTTCTCTCTCTACAATACCTTTGCTGCTCATAGATAGTCAAAGGCCTCTCTCAAACCTCCTGATCAGCCCTCCAAGCCTCCTATTTCTTTGCACAATTTTGATTAGGGTCCAGTGTAGCCACTTGTGTGAATTGGCCTCTTCACACACTCACTAACCTCTGATCCAATTGCGCAATCTTGAAGGAGATAAATCCTTCTCCGTGGATGAGTTTCCTTTATAGGAAAAATCCATCCAACTGATAGTACACTATCCCTCCTCTGATCTCAACTGGGTCTCTGTCTAAACTGACATGCATGAGTTATTCATGAGAGAATATTCAGTTATCTGAAGTGCAGCAGTTATATGCAAGCACGCATTAACTAACTGAACTCACTTTAATTTAAACAAACTGTTTAAATCAATCTAACTAGACTTGACTCAGTTAACTGAGCCAACTAATTACTACTCAAATTAGAACTCATCCTTATCTCTTTAACTGATGGATAAATTCCTCAATTAATAGAGAAACTTTTGCATGCCCTCACATAGACTTCATGTTTGATTTTTCACAACTAATTAACTCATGGTGAATTAATTAATTTATTTTAAAATGACTGTTAAGTTCAAATTCGAATTTTACTTCCTATTTTTAGTCCAGGGAATGAGTAAAATAGGAATCCATCCTGAACTACTAAAAATAGAAATTCTATTTTTAGCACTTCCATCTCTCATTCCCTGTTGCTCAATCCAGCACTGATACCCAAACTACTATTTATAGAAGTGTTATTTTAAGCACTTCTATTTTTAGCATTTCTTGTTGCTATTTTCAATATAGGATTATATATCATACATGGGAGCACATCTTCAACCCCGGAATTTCATTGGGGGATATTTTCCTCAACCCAATCCTATTGCCTACCGATCTTCCCAACAATGACCCTCAATAGTCATGTGGTAGAACACCTGCATCATAATCGACTTAGGTTGTATGCCACAAGTACACTCTCAACTTGTTGGCTAAAACGAGGAGCGATATTCCCATCAAGCTAGCCTACTTGAGGGTATGGTTCCAACTAGGGTATACTTTGCAAAGACCAAGAGGGGAGAAACATTCTTTGACCCTATAAATATATGGGAGCATCATTCTTCTACCTTGGGTAACAGATAGGGTAATTCCCTATTTTCCAAAGTTCCCTCAACCCCAGGAGCCCTCTATCTCAATTCCTCACCCTGGGAGCTCAAGAAGTATGGGAAGAGTATGTTCATTGTCCTCGAACAATGTTGCCCCTTTCTTGGAGGGGATACATCCATTAGTCTTAGTTGTTCTCTGAAAGCCGATAACTTTTTCTTTGGTAATGCCTTGGTGAGAATATTTGCAATTTTCTCATATGTGGATATGTGATGGATCTTGACAGCTCCTCTCTACACCATGTCTCGAATGAAGTGATATTGAATCTCAATATGCTTGGACTTGTCATGAAACAAGATTTTCTTCCAAACAAATTCCACTGATGTTGTCACAGTATATCATTGTTGTATCTAGGAGCTACTCAAATAAATCCAAAGAGATTCCTCAACAAGACTGCCTTGCAGCTAGCCATGCTAGTGGAAATATATTCTACTTTGATTGTGCTCAATGCTATAGACTTTTGTTTTCCATTCATCCAAAATATCATGGCAAATCCAAGGCTAAAACAACATCCAGATGTACTTTTCCTATTGATAATATTTTCGGCCCAATCAACATCAGTGTATCCTTGAAGCTAAACATTTCCTACAAAATATCTCAATCCAAGTGTGATCTACCCATGAAAATATCTCAATATGTGTGTGGCATCTATCTAATGTGTGTGGCAGGGCTCAGTCATGAATTGACTCAATTTGTTTACTGCATAGCATATGTCTGAACTAGTGTTCACAAGGTACATCAAAGCCCCAATCAGTTGTCTATACTAGGATGGATTTTCTAAGTCTGGTCCTGCAACATCTCCACATAACTTCTTGAAGTTCATTTCCATCAGTGTAACCATGGATTTACATTCAGTCATTCCAAATATTTCCAACAACTTTACAATGTATTTTCCTTATGAAAGGAAAATTCTCACTAGGCTTTTGCCACACTTCAACGCCCAAAAAGTAGTGCATGAGACCAATGTATTTCATCTCAAACTCATAACCTAGCCTCCTCTTACATTCGATCATCAAAGGCTCACTGCCTATCAAAAATAGATCGTCAACATATAAAACCAAAATCAATGACATACATTGGGCTACCTTGAAGTAGAGGTTGGGATTGACATCTCTTCTTGTGAATCCTAGCTTCACTAAGTAATTGACAATACATGCATACCAAGTTCAAGGAGCTTCCTTCAAACCCTACAATGCCTTCTTTAACCTACAAACATGTGTTCTTTGATGTTCCACTTTGAATCCCTGTGGTTGTTCAACATATAACTCTTCCTGTAACATGCCATGAAGGAATGTGGTCTTTACATCCATGTGATGAAGAGTCCATCCCTGAATCACAACAAGGGAAATTGTTACAAATCCATTTGGGCACATCACTCCCAGCATTCAGATCAGTACTATTAGGGCTCATCACACCCTAATCCAGTTGCTACATTCCCAAGACAAGTCATCACTTTGAATTCCTCCTTCCCTGAAAGTTTTCTAGCCTAAAGCCCTCCATAAATGCATATGATAACACTCTTGCTTCCGAAGTCAATGTCATGTCATCTAACAAAAGCAAGAATGAAAAGAAACTAGGAAGCAAGAAGAAGGGTAAAAAAAGAAGAAACAAAATAATCCCCCTCAAGAGAAATCATTTGATTCCTCTCCTTTGGCTAGGAAACCTTGTTACACATGTTTAATCTGTAATGATGAGCACTTTACATGAGATTGTCCTCAGCACTCTAAAGTCTCTAAGCTTCTTAAGACTTCTAGTACATCCGTAGTGTTGAATGATCCTTTTCTGAACCCGGAGACACATATGGTTGCTATAGACCATGCTTCCACTTCCCAAGTGCTTATGCTATCCGCCTTTAGGTAGAAAATTGATGTTTTGGTGTCAACACGAAGTAAAGATTATGGAAATCAATCGTCATCTTCAAATAACCAGGTTGATCAACCTAATCCTTTGACTTTGACTTCGTTTGATCCTATTCCACCCCCTATTGCACCAGAGTTAACAATAAAGCCGCCTAAGGGAGTTGTACATAAATCAACATTTAACCCTTGAGCTCGAGCTGCACAAAACTATAACATAGTAGAATATTTGGCTTAGTCACCTTCTTCTATGTCGACGCTTGAGGTGCTTCAAAATTTTCCCTCCCAAAATCTCGCTTTGTTGTTAGCAATTGGTGGAACTGATCCAACTGATTCCAATCTTGTGATTTTCAACCATGCGGGTTACACACCATAGTTACCAGCACAATTAACATTCCTGATTCAAGTAAATGCCTTGAATAAACTTATTCACCAAACCATTATTAACGAGGGGGCATTTACTTGTATTATATCAATGAATTGTTGGAAAACACTTGGCTCACCACCTTTGTCATGTTCACCAACAACATTAAAAGCTTTTCAAGGTCACACATATACGCCTTGTGGAATCGTGAGTAATCTGCAAATTGAACTAGGGGGAAAAACAATAACTATTGAAGTTGAGGTTGTTGACGAACCCCTTGACTACAACATTTTGCTAGGAAGATCGTGGGTTTATGTTATGGCTACTATGGTTTCAACATACTTTCGTATGATTTCATTCCCTCATAAGGGCGGAATCACAGTTATCAATCAACTTGCTTTCTTTGCCTCTAGTTCACATGCTACTAGAAGCATTATGTTAATTCATGGACCCTTGCTATCTCTTCAAAACATCGGTGTAGGTCTCTTCAAGGATTCTTCCCTAATGGGTACTTTTTCACTACCATCACCATCAAACATGGCAGAAGTGGCAAAAGTTGAGACTTGCAACATGATATCTTCCACTTCATCTAATTTAAGGAAGATTACCAATAGTTATGAAGTTGATAGTAGTAATGAAATCATGTCGCTAAGCCCCATTTAGATTGCATAGGAATGAATCTTTCTGGCTTGCGCGGCAAACCCAAATCCATCTTCACCAATTGTATGGGTAGATCGTTCATTAGAATATGGTACTTCCTCTGATCCTTTTTCATGTACATTTTCTACTAATGAAGGAATCATTAAATCAATGATGACGAAAGAAGAACCATGGGAGGATTATCATCACCGTTCCCATATTCCAGATCACATAGAATATTTTTCAAATGAACTTAATCACACTTCAGTTTTCAATTTCCTTTCAAATTTTGTTTTCATAGATACAATAGGTTCCGAGAAAAACTTGTCAAATATCGAAGAAACTATTTCTATCAATATTTCAAAAAAACCTAAATTTGTAGAAAACATTCATGTTGGCAAATCCTGTTCTCCCTCACAAATTGATATTTATCGTGCTCTTTTTCGTGAATTCCGAGATATATTTGCATGCTCATATGAGGATATGCTAGGTATTGATTCTAGTATAGTTGAACATGAAATTAAAATGTATCCTAATGTCAAACCAGTGTGACAGTGCCTCCATTATGTTCATGCAAATAAGGTTGTTTCCATTAAAACAGATGCTGAAAAAATTTTGCATGTTGGTTTCATATACCCTGTTCCTCTTACTGACTGGATTTCCAATATTGTTCCTGATATGAAGAAACAAGGGACTATACGAGTGTGCATCGATTATATGGATGTTAATCAGGCTTGTCCTAAAGACAATTATCCCACTCCCTTCATCGACCAGATTATTGATAAATGTGCCGAATGTGAAATATTTTCATTTATGGATGGCTTTTTTGGCTATAATCAGATCAATATCCACCCAGAGGACCAATCTAAAACTACTTTTATTTGTCCATTGGGCAGATTCACGTACAGGAAACTCCCTTTTGGTTTGAAGAATGTAGGGGAAACTTTTCAGAGGGCAATGAACTATGCCTTCCATGACATCAAACATATTGTTCAACCATATCTTGATGATTTACCTGCTCATTCACGAAAGTGGACTGATCACCCACAGCATTTGAGAGCTATATTTTTATGGTGCCGACACTACAAAATACAACTCAATCCACACAAATGTGTGTTTTGCGTTGGTTCTGGCTGTTTGCTTGGTTTCGTAGTGTCTAAGGAAGGAACTTGACTCGACCCACTTAATGTTCAGGCAATTCTTGACTTGCCTCCAACTTCCAATCTACTATAGTTATAGAGACTCCAAGGGAAGGCTAACTTTCTGAGGAGGTTCATTCCCAATTATGCTGAAATGGCTAAAGGATTTACTCGTCTATCGAAAAAGGGAATACCCTTCCCTTGGGATCAGGTTGTGCAAGCTTCCTTTGATTCTCTTAAAGATACCTTGATTAGAGCATCATTAATGTATTCCCGAAATTATCAAAACGAATATTTCCTGTATCTAGCCATTGTAGATACAACCATTGGAATGGTTTTAGTCCAAGAAGAATATGGGATTGAACATCCGATATATTATTTGAGCCGCAATCTCAATGATATAGACGTTGAGTACTCTTACGTCGAAAATTTAGCTCTGGCTACTATTCAAGCTATATAAAGATTTCACCACTATATCTTGCTCCGAAAGACCACTATCATTTCGGATTGCAACCCTATGACATATATTTTTTCACGTCAATTGTTGGGGGGAAATAATCAAAATGGATCGTCATTTTGCAGGAATTTGATTTGGAATTCATCAAATCCAAATCAAAGAAATCTCTAGTTTCGTCGAGCTTCTTTGTGACCTTCCCTCGAATACCATTGATTCAACATCATAACCATCAATTCTGGATGAGTCTTTGTTCTTGATTTCGTCATCTGACCTGTGGTATGGAGATATATTGATTTATCTCCAAACCCAAACTTTTCGGCCTGATACCTTTCACTCACAACAACGACGTATCTGATACCAAGCCAAAGATTATCTGATCATTGGTGACACTCTTTACCGTCGAGGTATCTATACAATTTTACAGAGGTGCCTCACACGTGAGGAAGCTGAGAAAGTTTTTAATTATTTCCATTTAGGTGCTTGTGGTGGACACTTATCTAGTTATGCTACCAAACAGAGGATTCTTCGTGCTGGTTACTTCTGGCCTACCATATTCAAAGATTGCATTATTGCAGTCACAAGTTGTCATGCATGTCAGAGCTATGAACAAAAAGTTAGATTACCACCTGCACCATTGCATCTTCTTGTCATTGTTGGACCATTCGCCAAATGGGGCATTGAATTCATGAAATGTAATCCTCACTTGGCCGAGGGGCATGGGTACATTATAGTCGTCGTTGAATATTTCACAAAATGGGCCAAGGCAATGCGTACATTAAACAATAGTGGCAAGATGGCTGCACTTTTCCTTTTCAACCATGTGGTTGCCCAGTTTGGTGTACCACAGGCTATAGTTATAGATCATGGGTCATATTTTCGTAATCAAATGATGTCTGAGTTAACTGCCAAGTTAGGACTTTCACATGATAGTTCTACTCCTTATTATCCACAAGATAATGGACAAGTTGAGGCCATCAACAAAGTCCTTAAGCGAATGCTTCAAAGAATGATAGAGGTTCATAAATGAAACTAGCATTTAATCATGTACTCTGCTTTGTGGGCATAGTGAACCTCGGTAAGGAATGCAATTGGATTCACACCCTTTTAATTGGTGTATGGTCTAGAGGAAATCTTGCTGATACAATGTGAAATTCCATCTCTTAAACTCGCAATTGACCTGTTACCCAACACTTCTGATGAAGAAGCATGTTTCTTAGAGCTCATCCATCTGGATGAAAACCATTGTGAAGCTGCATCAGCTAACAAAGCACATAAGAAACAAATTAAGGCGCAATGTGACTAAAATGTCGAGCCTTGCATTTTACTAGGAAACTTGGTCTTACTTTATGATCAGGAAGGTGATAAACTTGGAGCAGGAAAATTTTAACCACTATGGATGGGTCCTTACATTGTCAAGCGTGTTTTGGTAAAAGGTGCCTACGAGTTGGTGGATTATGAAGGAATTCCATTGTCGTAGCCCTAAAATGAGTTGTATCTCAAATGTTACTATGCTTAATTGAGTGTAGTAAAATCATTGTATATATGCTTTAATTGCATGTGTGTGTGTTAGTGTGTCTTTTAGAATTTTTATGTGGTTAAGTAATCCTCTTTGAATTTGTTGCAGATGTCGGAATATTTGGAACCATTTGTTGGTTATGCCAATGGTGCTAGTCATAGTATGCAGAACCTATCTTCTACAGCATGGGCCATTTTCACTCCAATGGCGAGTTAGTGAGTTTTCAAGGGATTTGTATAAGTCATTCTATGAAAAATATAATTGAGTATAGCGCATTGATCTAACTTCTCTCTAATACCATTTCACTTGGCATTCATTGAATCATCATTAGGCTGGACTCACAACTCATCGTACTGCAACAAACAAATTTTTATACCATTTGAAACCCAACGATTCTTCGTATCTTCCTCAAATTTCATATTTTGGAAATGCATTTTGAGTACATTCAATATCAACATATTTCAGAAACTTTAACACATTAACCGATTCATTAATGAACTATGTTTTAAACAGACATTTGCGACATATGTATAAGTAAATTTTCAATTCACATCATTAGTTGAATAGGATTGCACATAACCATATATAAAAACTTTGAAAGTAAACAATATATAGATGTTTTAAAGTCTTTACAAAATTTTTGTCCAAGGCATGTTTGGTCATCTGGCCTAAAAACTCAAAATGCATACAAAAATAATCCTAAGTAGACCTAGTGATGCTCATGATAATAGGTCACGGCCTGAGCTATCATGCGCAATAGCCGCATCCAATGGCTAGGAACACTAATAGTATGGCGTTTCAGCCTCATAGGTAACTCCTCGATCCAGATATCCAAAATACCGAGGGTTAACCCCTCTACATGATCTTGTAACTCTGCCAATGTCTCGATCAAATCCAAATCCTGGAGAACTGCCCTCCCGACATTTCTCTGCACTGGTCTACCTGCCTCCTATTCATGTCCCATAGGTCGAATAGTACAAACATCTGTATGCATGAGAAGGCTTTTTGTTTAGTCTTGGAAACATCAAAAACACAAAACATGTAGAAACTTAAATCCAAAAACATTTGGTCAAAAAGAATTTACCTATAGCACCCCATTGAGCGTCCACTAGTAAACTCAACTCTGGATCTCCATGAAAATCCATCCCTGCGTATGGATGCTCCTTGATGACAATGTGTTTTCGATCGACCCAACTGAAGAATGTAGTAGAAGATGTGATCAATGAATGATCAGCATGTCTAGCCATCAATTCGACCCACCTTTGCATCCGTGGATCTCTAGGACCAGCTACACCCAGTGTTACATGCTGAGGTTCCATCAGTGGAATTCTCTCTAAGGTAAAAGAAATTAAGAGTGATCCATAGCTAAAATTCTTCATCTTACTGCTCTTTTCCTTTGTTAGATGCTCTTTCAGTGAAGAAAGTACAACCTCACACCAGTTGAATATAGTTGGCTCAAGACACTCAAGTGCATAGTGCATGTATGATCTGTTAGCCAAATGAAGTGTCACACTGCCTGCCAACTTCACGATAGTGAAAAGGATTGTTCTCAAAGGCAAATCAAAAATATTTTTAATGATTATTTTTCCGTATTTGCTAGGCTGTGTACTTGGCCGACAAAATTTCCGAACATAGTCCCTCACTGATTCACCCCCACGGGAAGAATCTGAAAGAGAAATGGGGGCACCACGTCTCGAAAAACCTGTAAGAAAGTAAAAATCATCGATCATAATAGGGACCACTTTGTCCCTTATGTGAAAAGCCTGATCTGTTAGATCCCATGCATGAACTAAGAACTGCAATAGTTCTAATTTTTGCCTCATCCCAGACAACCTAAAGTGTTTGAGCAACCCACAGTTTTTGAGGGCCTCAACAATACCCGGATCATTTAGGGCACCCATGTCTTGTTCTTCATGCTCTCTTTCTCACCAGGTAACAGACATTATGATCTAATGATATCCTGAAATCAAGCCATAAGCTTAGTTAGGATCCATTTCATGCAAAAACCTAGAGAAATTTTGGGCCAAACAGGTGAAACAAATTTGTGAAACTCGCCCAACGCAGACTAGGCAAGGAGATAGTGTGCTACAGAATAGCTACCCTTCTATTTGGGTGCTCTGTAGTTCCATTTTCGATGTGGAAGGCTGTGCTGATCCTAGGGCGAAATATTCTAACCCTAGCGGCCTTAAAAACCCAAAAAAGAATCCTGAAACTATAAAAGAATGACATGAAAAGAAAGAGGAGGGGTAGACCTTCTACCTGGTCAGGATGACACGAGAAATGATCCACAAAATCTCTCGCAATCAACTATTGAAGATCAAGGTAATAACTGGTTCAGAACAAAAACTGAATGGTAAATATCAAATGGGGAAAATGACATGGTAGATTATTTTTTTATTTTTATTTCATGATCATTAAATGAGTAAACTTTAGTATTTAGCTATTTTTATCAATGAAACGGGTATGTTTGTTCTGTTTGGTGTTGCTTTGAATATATTTACAGCTGACTTACAGAATTTGACGTGCACGATCGTGAATTGTACTTTGACAACATAGCATACTTTTATCTTTTTTTCGAGCTCTGTTAAACATCGAAAAAGGAACCCCCTTGGAGTCCTCTTTAAGCTCTTTTCAGACTCTCGAAATATGAAAAGATTGCTAAGTTCTTGTCCTTTTTCAGCTCATTAACGGATTGGAAACAACATCTATTTAGTATAAGTTTAACCCTTTTCCAGACCGAGATATATTATATAAGAAAAAGGAATACATTGATCGAACATGGTCAATAGATTCTCTCTCGTATTATTTTACGCTTATTCGGACTTGAGAGACAAATCTACGAAAAAGAACTTGTGGAGTTTTCTTTTTGTCCCTTTTCAAACTCTCTAAACGTGAAAAGGACCGAGTTATCATTGTCGTTAAAAAATCAAATAGCGACAAACTTGTGCATCATTACAAGACCGAGTTTCACCTTCGCTAGAATCATTAAAACATCACATAGTGATGGATTCACCCAAATGATGGAATTATACAACAAACATATGTTATCCTCCTCAAGCTTGATAAAAAATAAAGAGGTATTGGCCAGCAATCACTGGGGAAAATGGGAAAAGGGGTAAACTACTTTATGGCAGTAAGTCGCTCTTGAACATGACACTTTCACTTCATCACTGTGACCACTTGGGTTGGGTTATTTGCTTGATGGTCATCATACCTTGGTCTATCATACCATCCATTACTTTGGTTTTAGGTCAATGCTTCCAATTCATTCAGTGTTTCCGACATGTTCAAGAGAAGTCACTCAGTTAAATTCATCCCTTGCAAATACTCATAAGCCTTCATTTTCATGACTGTCATACTTGAACCTTGTGTCATCAGTCACATTTCATCTCCAAAAATCATTACACTCATTTCTTGCCATTGATGTGGGATACATCAAGGCCCTCCTGCGACGAGTCGCTTCTTGTCAACAACAGCACATTATCCAAGAAGTTGACTTAGAAACACCCTTTCAATACCTTGGGGCTTGCATACATCAATGGCAAGTTTCTCGCTTTTGGCGGTAGGTTGAAATCACTGGCCTTTGACCAAAATACTTTGTATGGTGTTCAACATCAAAACATACATCCACACCATGTAGAATATACTACAGTACCCTGAGGATCATTATCATTATCGATGATTTCTCTCGCGTCTGTTAACAACTTACATCATTGGCTGGTAATTAGACAATGTCTTCTCATTTTCGACTTCATATCACATATTCACATGGTTAGACTCATACTTGAGTGAAGGATTGAATGATATAGAAGACCTTGAATCTAGTTTCATCCATCCGAGCTGTGATTTTAGGAAAGTACTAAATCATTTGTACAATGGATTTACACAGATGGTCATCCTATCATGGGTCTATATCTATAGACGACTATCTATGTACATGTAATGAAAATTTTATATGCTGAGCATGGGTATGCATTCCCTCAGCAATTCATGAAAAATCCAAAATATCATGATATTATGTATTGTAATTGATGCAGGTCACCATCCGCTTCGGAACCTCCTCATCACATTGTAAAGCATATCACTTGACATTATCATTTTCAACTTCATGCTTTAGGGGGAAACTGTTATAGATCTATTTGAACACATCACTCCCAACATTCATATCAATACTATTAGGGCTCATCAATACCTAATCTAGTTGCTACATGCCCTAGACAATTCATCACTTTGAATGCCTCCTTCCCTGAAAGTTTCCTGGCTTGAAGCCCTCCAGAAATGCCTCCTTAAGGGACCAACGCAGTCTTGGTCAGACATAAATGTGCTTCAGTGCAGGTAGGCCCATGTAAGGGTGCATTTCAGTGCACTTAGGCCCACTTTGACCTGTATTGGGTGAGATTGAGTGAATTATTCATAGGGTTCTGGGAATATTCTTATCTTTTGGAGCATTCTAGAAGATTCCCACACTTATCATCTTCTATAAGCTCGACATTGGATAGGGAATGAGTTAAGTAACCTCCTATCCTCTCATCCCTTCCTCCATGGAAACCAACTCTAAGTTTGAGAGGCCATTCAATACCCTCATTTATGACCAAACCATCTCCATTTTCCTATAAATTGAGCACTCATCTAAGTGATCAAAGCCTGGAATTTGAGAATTTGTAAGGAGATACTGTTGGTGTGAGGTTTGAGATTGTAAGCAAGTATTGTTATGCTTCTAGAGTGTTGTGCTTTTGATGTGATGTTGGATGGAACTCAAGATAGAGGAGTGACATTGGATCGGACTTCATGGTTGTAACTCTTCCTTCTACTTAATAAAGTTGTTTACACGTTTTCCCATATTCTTGTCTTTATGTATGATGATTATATGTGTAAATGCTTTCGATTCCATTTTCTTATAGTAGATAGATCTCTTGCTTTGATTGGTTTTTGTCCTCTATTTATGATTACAGGTACTTGTCGAGCGGATTAAGTTCGAGAAGGAGCGAAGGGAGCCATAGAAAGGAGACAAAGGGAAAGTGAAAGGTCCCTTGTCTTATTTATCTTCTATAGAAAAAGGATAAATGCTTTAAATCTGTTGTTCTAGGTGTAGCTACCCACCCAGGTAAATTGTATTTATCCGTAGATGAAAAATTCCACATAACAGAAACTTTAGAACGAATGGTTGTATATCAAGCTACGGGAGAATATTTCATCATAATATTCTCCCTCTTTCTGAGAGAAGCCTCGAGCTACGAACCTTGCTTTATATTTCTCAATGCTACCATTAATTACATGTTTGGTTTTGAATAACCATTTTGAAGTCACAACAGACTTCCCTTTTGGTCTAGGTACAATATCCCATACATCATTTTTCATAATTGATTCATATTCTTCAGCCATAGCATCCTTCAAAACTTGTTCTTTTACTGCTTCTTTAAATGTGGACGGTTTAGCGTGAATCATAGCACCCATAGCAGCAACATATCCCTGATACCTGCATGGTTGTTTTCTTTCTTTGAATGATTTGTGAATGAGGACATTTCTTTCGATATCTTGTAAAGTATCGCAGAGCAAAAGTGGTCTCTTCTTAGAGGGAGGATCACTTGGAGGAGGATCTAACGAATCCATAGGATCTATGGGACCATCAACCATATTGGACTCAGGTACAGATGGACCATCCATAATATCCTAGTCATCATTCTCTTCCTTAGGAGGAGGAGGTGGAAGAAGATCTCTTTATTTTTCAAAGAGGTTCTCCTTCATCAAATGTTACATCCCTACTAATTTCGACCTTCCTCTGACCAGGAATATAAATTCTATATACTTTAGAATTTTCACAATAACACACAAACATACATTTTCTACCTGTAGCTTCCAATTTGTTCTTTTTGTCTTTTAGAAAATATACTGGGCATCCAAATACTCGAAGATGGTTGATATTTCAAGGTGATGATCTCATTCAGGTTGTTGAGATCATACATGTCAATTATCTTGTCATACATATCTTTAGACTTTCTTAAATTCCCAACATAAGTAAGTAAATGATCTTGTAAACCATCAGCGATAATTTTCTTTGCTTTAGACTCAGCGTTCTTGTACGTATTCTTAAGAGAAGCAAAAGAATTTTCTAGAGGCTTGGGCATCCTTCATTGAATGTATTCTAGCACATCATTGTTGTTAACAATGATTTCCAATATGACTTTCCATCCAACAAAATTTGATGCATCGCCCAGCTTTTCATGCTCCTTGAAGGTAGAGGACGACATCTTGACCTTGAATAGGCAATCTTCTTTCTGAAAGAGAGGGCTTCAAAGCTTGTCTTCTCTTGGGCTTGTCTTTCACCTTAGCTTTGATACCATGCTAATTTTTCTGATTGTTCTATGTTGTATCAGTTACTTTAAAAAAAATTATCTTTTCATTAACAATGCATCCAATTATTAGCAATATAATCAATCATAAATGTAACTAAATACAGAACAATATATGCAGTGATAAAGAAGGCAACATCACAACCATAAGAGACAAAAAATTGGTCCAAGACCAGGGACCCCACAAGGGAGAGACCCTTTCAAATCTTCTTCTCTAGTAGATCATCATGAAAAGATTTTAGCAGTGAGGGAAATGAGCCTAATACATATGATTTGCAGCGGATAATAATAAATCAGATCTACATATCTACAGATCTGTATAACAACAGAGAGGAACCCGGATCTACCAGATCAAAGAATTCAACTGAATCCAAGATGTCAAATCTTTGATCTGAACTCTGATTTCCCTCATCACGACTATCTGTGTGCGACCAAAACTCCTTGGTCGGTCTCTCAGTCACTATATGCATACGACTATGACTGCAGTGTTTCTCTCAGGAAGTCTTTATGTGTGCGACTGTGGCCTAATATAGCTAAAACCCAGATTCGCTCCTTTAATATTGGTGTCCAAGCGACCAAGATGTCCTGGTCACTCCCAAGGCTACTCTCTACGAGTGACTAGGAACCTGAACCTTCTGATCTACCTCTGAACCCAAAGTCACTATCACTAAATTGTCTCCGAGTGACCAGAGAGCTAGAGTCACTCCCTTGCCTACTCTGTGCCTACAACCATGGATGAAAATTTCATTTTCTGTTACAGCAACCGAGATCTAAAAAACCCTAACACGGAGTGAACATTTCGCCAATGATTTCAGAGCCTATGCAAAATGAAAGCAAAATAGAAGAATAGAAAATATCTTGATCAAGTGTATTGAAATGAACTTGAGGTCGCTTCCTTTTATAGGATTTCTCGAGGGTTTACTTGATATTGACCCAAGCAATTAACCTAGTGGTTAGGGCCGACTCGTTCCATAATGAATGAATGAATAAAATAACTCAAAACTTAGCTTCCGCTTAACCAAATTAAGCGATATTTGCATCGGTTTTGGTCCTCTCAAAAAGAGGAATTAAATGCAAGCATCATATCTGTCATCTAAGTTGTCCAATGTGGAATTTGACCCTAGTTGCAAAACGGAACACAAAGAAACCACCAAAATTTTAAACAACTAATGAAATATTTAAAATAACATAATTTACTCATTATATTAAAAATATTTTATATCAAAACTTACAGCGTATACAAAATTTCAATGTCACCATGTGAAAACCTCGTTTATTTTACTGCATGTAGGCCCCATATTCGATTACAATAACACATTTCTATAATGATACAAAGCTAACAAAATGTGGTTCTTTTCATTTTTTACTTTTTTGCTTCTGAGAAATTAAATATTAATTTTGATCAGATCATATTGAGTAGATCGAATCCCCCATGAATCTCCATTGAAAATTATTGAAGAATACAATTATGGAGTTTTGATTTGTTGAAAATTAGATTATTGGAATGAAGAAACCAAATTTTGTGTCTACTTCAAAAAAATCAAAATTTTGATGCCTTTATTCTGAGC
>APFE031417467.1:221221-269201 GCA_000404065.3 Pinus taeda | reverse complement strand
TTATTATTGTGCCCTTACATTATTATTGTTATGTCAACTTTGATTATATTATGACCCCTTAGACTCATATATATAGAAAGGAGGTCTTTTCATTTGTATCATCGAAGAATTGTTCATTTGTGTAATGTAAAGGATGTTTCCCCCTCGAAGAGGCTGAATTATAAGGCGTTGATCTATCTTTTCTATCTTTTTGTGAGCTGGTTCCATAGCAATAATTTTTGCCAATTCTTTACAAGATATGTTCGGATTCATTTCTTCTTTCTCTGGGGTTGGGTCTTGGTGTATATCCTCTTATTTTGATGTTTCTTGATCCTTTTCTTTCTCCTCTTCATACTCTATGTAAAATAATTTCTTCTCAGCACACTTATGACCTTTAGTGCATTTTCTATCACAATTGTAACAATGCCCTTTTTCTCTTTTTTCTTCCAATTGTTGTGGTGTAAGCCTTCTAGGTTGTGGAAGGTTAGGAGAAGAAACACTTCCATAATTATAGTCATGAGTGGTGGGATTCCTTGTTTTCATAATTTCGCTTTCAATTTTTCTTGCCAACTCGAATGCCTCCTCCAATGAATCAGGTTCCCAAAAACGAACTTCATGTTGAATGTCATCCTTTAAAGTCCCTATGAAGACATCAATCCTTTGCTTCTCTGGAATATAATTTACCCTTCTATTCAATTTTTGAAAGTCTTCAATGTGCTCTTCCATTGAACCCTTTTGCTTGAGATTTATCAATTGGCTAAATAAGGAGTTTCTCTTTCTATCCTCATAATGTGCTATCATTTCCTCCGTGAAAATTGACCATGTGACAAGTGGTTTACGAGAACAAAGCCCTTTATACCATAAAAATTGATTCGGTTATAAATAAGTAAATGAAATACATAACTTTTGTAACAGTGGTACACCATGTAGATCAAAATATTTCTCCATCTGTAGTATCCAATTTACCGGATCCTTGCCATCAAACTTCCTCATCTCGCTTTTTCTTGATTTTAGGAGCTCGATCTTGAAACGAATGTAACTTTGTAATTTCAGATCTTCCAGTTCTGAAATCACGATGTGCAGTAGCCCTTTGCATCTTCTTTCCAATCCCATTAGTCTGATCCAAATTGGATTCTCCAAGGAAAAGTTATGCCAAATATCCCATGGCGACTTGATTATAGACCTTTTCAGAAGAGAGAATTTGTATGAAGTGCCACATGTCACTGTTTTGACCTTAGGATCTCAAAATCATACACAGAAAACTACAGTTCATCCTCTTTCTGTAATTTCTTATGAAATTTCAATTTGATGCTCAAAACAAAAGTTATGACAATTTTCCCCAGGTCACATGTTTGGAATGTAATTCTGGGGTCTACAAAAACACTAACTTCCTCAGACTATATCTCTAAAAATATAGCGACATAGGATCTGAAATTTGGAACAAAGTTTTATACCGATTTTGTCTCAAATGGGTTTTTTCTTAGCTTCTGAAAGTTCGTAGTTAAATATTTATAGAGAAAATCTCACAATGACTTGTTTGGAGCAACGAAACCCTAGAATCCACAGCTTTGATACCAAATGTTATGAAACCAGCTCACAAAAAGGTAGAAAAGATAGATCAACACCTTAGAATTCAGCCTCTTCGAGGGGGCAACCTCCTTTACATTACACAAATGAATGATTCTTGGATGATACAAATGAAAATACCTCCTTTTTATATATAGGAGTCTAAGGGGTCATAATATAATCAAAGACGACATAACAATAATAATTTAAGGGCATAATAGTAACAATAGTGGGCTTCTATGGGGCACAATAGTAACAATATGGGGACTACATGGGTACAACAATATAATAAGGGGGTTGTACTAATAACAATAAGGGGTTACACTAATAGTATAGGGACCTAACAAAGACCCATTTATGATGGCACATAAACAATTTAGTAATCATTCATATGAGATCTTTATGCACATAGAGTTACATGAGTACTTATCTAAGGGATCATAATATAATTAGAGATGACATAACAATAATAATGTAAGGGCATAATTATAACAATAGTGGGCTTCTATGGGGCACAATAGTAACAATATGGGGACTACATGGGTACAACAATATAATAAGGGGGTTGTACTAATAACAATAAGGGGTTACACTAGTAGTATAGGGGCCTAACAAAGACCCATTTATGATGGCACATAAACAATTCAGTAATCATTCATATGAGATCTTTATGCACATAGAGTTACATGAGTACTTATCTGGTAATGTAAAATCATGGCAACTAAGATTGGGACTCTAACTCTCCACCCAACCTTAGACAAGTTGCAGCCAAGCCTATTTGCAGTTGTCACCCCTAATCCGGATTCCAAAGCTTGAGGAGGAGTGCTTTTAGAGGATTTTGAACCAATGTTAATAGTTGAAACAGGGTGTCCCAAGGCCACACCGCCTGTACCCACTAGTTACTCAATAGTCAAAAACCCATAATGCATCCATGATCCTTCTCCTTTCTCTTTCTCCACTCTTCCTAAGTGCATACCTTCCCACACACAATCTGCCTCTCTGAATATGAACCTTGTATGGTCCTCCTTCCTCAGGAGCCTCTCCACCTTTTCATCGGTCTGCGCAAGCCCTCTTCCTAGCTAGCGCAACCCATAATCTTCATTAAAAAAAAAAATCCTTTTATATCTTGCAATTATGCCCAAAAGACGCATGGGCTTATCCTTCATTTTTTCTAACTTAATTTAATAAACAATCATCCATTAAAACCACCTAGCCAGCCCATGGTTGATCTTTAAAATAATCGATTCCTCAAGCAATCTCCATCTTAAAGCAATGGAATATGTGTCCCTCTCTCAGCCATTTTAATTAGTTGCAATTTATTTGCAATGAAGGAACATTAACCAGGAGATGTCACTTGCCACCTATAACCTTGCTAGTTTAGCCTCTAGCAAGTCTAGTTTCTGATTTACTTGTTCATAGTGGGCTCTCGATTATATTAGAATCATATCTCCCTACTTGGATATCATGATGATAATGAACTCCATTAATGCCAACAAGTGAGCTAGATAGTAGTTATTATCAATCCTACTCCTAGCTACGATGATTCTCCATTATGGCAAACATCGCTCTTCCTGTTATTTCATGCAAGCGGAATGGATACCAATCGGACGATTATGAACTTGCAAGAACATGCCTCCTCTACTCTTATTTTCGGACCAATAATCATCCCTACACCTTGAATGTCGCATTGATTTCTCTGAAACCGTCGGACATGAAAATCCAAAGCCATGATTCCCAAACTGAATTTTAATTCTTGTTCCATTAATGATTGCTTGCTCGAGCATGCTTCCTAGGTAACCATTGTGAAGGTTCTAATTTTACACTCCAACTCAATTTTAAAAGTGATGGGTTTTGACCTCCATTTGTCCCCTGATAGATTCGGGGATATGTGCGAACTCCAAATAGGTAGACAAATCCATGCCACTTTGTGAGGGAAGGGTTACCAAAACAATGTGACTGATAGATTATTTAACGATTTTCGTGAGATCGGTCTAACAACAAGACTGCAAACGTCCCCTCATTTGATTCGAATAATTAGTCCAACTATGACATACTTATTCAGGAATAATTGTATGTTTATCATGGCAAAGGCTTGTAGAAGGGATCACCATCCATTTCTAACATTCCTTGTTCCACAATGACACCTTTATTTTCCAACATATATGCTGATGAGTTGAGATTTCTTTTTATATGAAAGAATTCCACACCATCAAATTTTGGAATTTGAAGGCTTATCCTATGAATAATGTGAGACTTGATCTTCTGAAAGTTCTCTTTTATTCTAATCGCTTGCTAGATAATTATCATCGAATCCCCATAGACAGAGAGATGTTGAATTCCCCTTTTTATTGTTAGATAAAGTCCTAGCCATAGTGCTAAATATTCGGCCTTATTGTTGGTTAGTGATCCTAGCCCCCAGGCATATTGTATCCCCTTTCTTCATCAAGCAAAAAATAACCCCTTTCGCTCTAGCCTCCTTGATACACTTTAATAGAATAACAATTCTTCCTTTAAAAAGACAAACAACAAATAAAAACAAAAACAAACTATATTTATAAACCAAAAAATAGCACTCAAAATTCCAATCAATAAAAATAAATTGTAACTTTAAATAAGTTTTTTACTAAATAAAAAATAATAATAATAAAATTTGTCCAAATTTTAACCCACTCCATTTTATTATAAAAAAGGTAAAAATAAATATAATAAAGTGAATAACTTTGATTTTTAATTTTTGAATCATCTAGAATTAATATAAAAATTAGCAGAAGGGGATAGGATGTTTTGTTAGGCACTTTGTGGTGTAAAGGTCACCAATTTGAAACCTCGTGAGCAAAAATCCAAACATGTTAAGGGTTGGTGTGGCCCAAACCATGTGTGAGTAAAGATCCAAACATGTTAAGGGTTGGTGTGGCCCAAACCATGTGTAATCTCTGGGTGATTTTGACGGCTTAGTTGTCCCCAAAACATGGATACTCAAGCCACAAGTTACAAGTGACAGTCAATTTAAGACTCACATAACCTAGCAAACAAAAAAATAATAATAATTTTGAGATAAACAATATATGGTTGTATCTTTATTTTGATATTCAATTATTACTACTATATGTAGAAAGAAATGGACTTTCTCAAAGTGAAGGTAAGAGTGAGCCTTCCTCCAAGAAAATTAGCCTTTCTCTCATTTTAAAAGCAAGAATGAGGTTTTTGAATTTAGGCTTATGTGATCTATATCTTGATTTTGAGATTTTTAATTGATTTTTTAGATATATTGCTATTTTTAATATTATTATTTTTTTATTCAAACTAGTTGTTTAATCTAAAAGTTAGAGTTGACTTTTTAATCTAACTGTTAGAGTTGACTTTCTCTTCTTGACCTCTTCTTTATTTAATCTCTGTCTCGATCTAATTCATCTTGTCCTCACCATCAACCACACTAAATGATTCGAAACAAGTCAACACAATTTGCAAAAAAATGTTTCAAAATCAAGAATAAAGTTGTTGATACCATGTCAACCTGACATTGTATCCTCATTTATAAATCTCAAAAAAAAAAACAACAACAACAACTTAACATGTAATTTACATAATTTAAATATAAATACAAATATTAAAATTAGTGTTCCTAAATTCTTAAAATATATTCAATCTATACTTTAAATTTTAGTTATATATTAATAATTAGTTTTGTTTTTATTGGGTATAAATTTGTTTTTTATTAATAATTTTTGTCTTTTATTTATAATTAATATTGGAAATTTTAATTTTGTTATTATTTATTATATTTAAATTTATTTATTTGTAAAATGATTGTTTGATGTTTCATTATGAGTTGTTTAGTAATTCTCATTTTATTATTCATTATTTTTTTGCTTTTAGTTTTATTTCATTTTTCCTTACATATGTTGTCTCTTGAATTTTGGTGATGACATTTAATAATACAATGTTTGATTTAGTGGTTTATTTTATGATGAAAATTTTGTCCTATTATTTTTTAGTTTAAATTAAGTTATATTTAAGCTAAGTGATAACATTGAGAATTCATTTTATTATTATTTAAATTTATTTATTTGTATGGTGATTGGTTGAGGTCTTATTATGAGTCATTTAGTAACTTCCATTCCTATTATTACTTATAATTTTTTGTTTTTAGTTTTATTTTATTTTTATTTTTTCTATTATTTTCATTTTCATAAATCATAGTTTTCCTGCATATTTTCAATTTAAGTAACTTCTTATTATATTAAAAACATATTTTAATATATTTAATTATAAAAAATTATATATTAATAAATAAAAACACATAAATGTGCATTATAAAAATATGCATATATTAAAATGTACATATGTTAATATAAATAATATTAGTTAATCATATTTCTTAATATTTGGTGATTACATTCAACAATACAATATTTTATTATGACAAAGAATCTTTAGGTAAAAATCACATAGGAGAAAATTTGGTTGCGTTTCGAACCAATTAGTGTGGTTCATCTTCAGGACTTCTCTAAAAATGAACCACACTAGTTAGTTAAAATTTCTCCTATGTGATTTTTCCAAAAGATTCTTTGTCATAAATATTATGGATCACATAATTCAAAAATATTTTATTAGTTGTTTTATTTTTGTGATTATTTTTTAGTTTAATTAAACTATTTGTTTTATATAATATTTTAAATATTAATATTAATAAATTAATTTAATTTGAAATTTTATTATTATGCATTTTTCAATTTTTTTATTATTAATTATCTTTTTTTTTTTAAACTAAAAGTAATTGCTTAGCCAATACTTTTACAATAAAATTTCATTTTTTACAAATAAAATGATTAAAAAAACAAATTTTAATATATCACAAATTTTTTTAATTATTAATTATATATATAGAGAAATGGATAATAGTTTATATTATAAACAAAATCTGGTTTCTAATCCATAACCTTTACAAAATCCAACTTGCTTTGATATTGAATTGCTTATACATGTTCAAGAAATTTATTTTCTATAATTATGACAACTTTTAACTGCTACCCTATACAAATTCTGTCCATATATATATTGTAATAAACTCCTAACAACAATGTAAATTTGCAAAATATTAACAAAAGAAAGAGCAAAGTCCAAATTGTCTAGAAGTTGAAACTCCAATTTCACGATCCATTTTCATATGTTTGGCAATGTCATCCTTGTCTTTCATTTCTCGATCAACAATGTTTTGTGCCTTCTTCCTTGGTGGCTCCTTGTTGATGTACGAGTCATCCTAATGGTCCTTTGGCCCCCTACAAAAGTTTGCTTCCTTCTTTCTCAACCTATTATCCAAAACAACTAGTTCATGCTCCATAAAAACCTGCATTCTCAAATTACCGTTATAACAATTCATTATTTTTATCCAACAATGTCAAATGTGCCCTCCTTTCCCTGTCTTCCATGTCATTCCTTTGCATCATGAGGTATAATATGTTCTCCACAATGTCTGGCAGTATTTCCATTAGATTGTTCATCCTCTCCTGTGCTTGCTCAAGGGATTTCAATTCATTATCCGCCCTTGTATCTCTTTGTTGTAATGAGACACTTTGGATAATACCTATTTCATCATACTTCCTCGCCTCTTTGCTTGGCAAATGCAAACTATGAATTAAGTCATTCCTTTCTTTATTAACAATGCCTAGATATCATGTCCAACTCCTTCCTCGAGTTTTCCATTCTAGGACATTAAATTTCATATCCTCTAGATCCATGATGTTGGTATTACAAGTCTCCTTTGTTAAACCATATGGGCAACGACCTATTCAAATGTAATTAGACCACCAATCCACTTTTCATTTTAATGAATGAACGGACGTCTCCAACATACACAATTGTTGGGTTTTATTTCTAATCCTCCACTCAATTAACCATTGGAATAATCCACAACCATGGACGTCGTTTTGCTCAAATTCATTGACAAAATAATTATTCCTACAATTCATGGCAAAGCTTAGTGAAATGTAGGGCATTGATCCTGATCCATCCTTCCCTGACCCAAGGTTGCTCCTTTTTTTGTAAGTGAGTTAACCACTATGTTCAGTTGTCAATACATAAGATAATAATTAGTCTCCTCGAGGTGTCGAATTTGCAATACTATCCTTTGTAGAACAGGCAAGGGGGGAATAGAAAGGATTTTCTTAGCTTGCCTTTGTTGAATTTTGTAGCTATGGTCAGTCTTCATAATCTATATTTTAGCCCTTGAAATATATAATGCATTTGTAAGACATGTTCTTCATGTCAGATTTGAAAGAGAAAATTTTGAATTTTGAAATTTGAAATTTTGGCTCCAAACTAGTCAAGTCAACCATTCCTCAAGTCAAGTTAGCCACATTGAAGAGACGCACCCATCCAAATAGGAAAACCACTATATATTGAGCATTTGACCTCCTCCATAAGGCACTATTCGACTTCACACAAGACAAGTAATATTCTAGCCATCCAAGCGAAGGAGAAGAAGGACAAGAAGAAGGAATTCATTTCTAGCATCTATCTATCTCTCTCTCTCTTGACCTCACATGTGTGAATTTCTGCGTAGTTTCTGGACAACATATTATAGCAAAATATTTTGGGAAGGACAAAATTCTAGGCAATTGTTGGGTATCATTTTTTGGATTACAGGGCCGAAATTCTGGGTAAACTGGGAGGTCGAACTTCAACCTAGGGAAAATCAAATCAAGTCGAATTGTTGGGAAAATTGGAGACTTTACTTAATGGTTGTTAACCAAGTTTGACAATAATCATTACTTTTCAGTTTGACCTCATAGTTAACTAGATGCATTAGATGTATCTCTTGTTGAACTAAAGAATTTCTCCATGGAAAAGGTTGTTGGATTTTTTCCCCAAGTGGGTTTTCCTAGGGTAAATGTTGTGTTCTATTTAGGCATTGTGATCTCTATTGTCCTTGTGCTTTTATGGTTGAATTCCTTAAGTGTAATTGCTTAATGAAAAATTGGAATTGTTAAAACAATATCTACATCATTTGAAGTAATTATCAGTATTATGGAAATGTATGCTTGTATCTATTGCACTTGAAAAATCAACATGGTATAATAGATTTGGCGAAGGAAAGGACATTGAGATCACTATAGAAGAATTCTTGTAAAAGGAAGAGCGGACCTCATCTATTATCTAATTTCTTATCAATGACTATGGGTTCCTATATGAAGGCAAAAAACAAATAGAAGGAGCTACAAACTTTAGGACTTGGAAAACAATGATTGATCTTCTCCTTGCAAAGAATGATCTTTTAGGTATTGTGAAAGGTAAGGTTACTAAGCCTGTAGATGTTGATGCAGATGATGAAGAAAAAGGAAAATATGAGAAGGATGACATCACAGCTAGGAGATTCATTATGGACTCTATCAGAGATCACTTGATTACTTATGTTGCAAATATTGAATCTTCGGAGCAAATGTATGATGCCATAATTGGATTATACACTATAAATAAAATTAATCAAGTAATGAGCTTGAAGAATGAGCTCCGTGATGTTAAAATGATAAGTACAACTTCATATTTCATGAGGATTTCTCAATTAAGAGATCAACTTCGAGAAATTTATGAAATCGTTTATGAAAAGGAACTAGTGACTACAACACTTAATGGTTTACCTAATTCATGGAACTCATTTGCATCAGGTATATGTGTCAAAAAAGAACCTCCAAAGTTTGAAGAAATGTGGACTTCTTGTGCTCAAGAAGAATCTAGACTCATATCAAGAGGATAGATTCACAAATCTGAAGAAGGAGACTCTCAAGCATATGCAACACGTTTCAAGAAGGTTGAAGGAAGAAAGAATTTTGGTTTCCAAAGAAGAAATGAAGGAAGAAGATATACTCCTCAAGGAAAGAGAGATATGTCAAAAGTCCAATGTTATCATTGTCTTTGGTTGTTATTGACAAGATTGTCTTGAAAGATCAAATGATAGAAAGAGAAAGGGAAAGCAACATGCCACTCCAACAAACATTGAAGAATTTCCAAAGAGACCCAAGTATGAAGATTTAAGTACCAAGGATTTCTTTTATTTTTTTCTCTTACAGGTTCTATTGCAGATAGCAATGATTTGTGGCTAGTCGATAGTGGTGCCTCAAGGCACATGATAGGAGATCGTGATAGCCTCACAAGTCTAATGTAAAGGAGATTAGATCTCAAAAGGTAGAACTAGGAGAAAAAACAGTTCTACAATAAAAGGTGTTGTGAAGAGTCCCATTGAGATAGAATTGTTTGAAAACATTCATCTTAGCAAGATACTATATGTACCAGGTTTGAAAACAAAGTTGGTTTCCATTTCATGATTGGAATATAAGGGAGATAGAATAACATATGTTGATGGCAAGTCCCTTGTGTGGCCAAAAGGGTTCTATTATAGATTATGCTAGAGTAATTGGAGTTCATGAAGGAAGGTTATATAGACTCTTGAAACAACCTACTCGAGCATTACTATATAATTATGTCAATCCATGTGAACTTTGACATAGAATACATACACACCTTCACTATAGATCTTTTCTTGCCTTAAAATAAATGGTTTCAGGTGTTCTAAATTTTCAGGTAGGACATGAAGAAGTTTGTAAAGGATGTGCGCTTGGGAAGAATGTACAAAAGTCCTTTCCAAGAAGCGAAAGTATCTCGAAGGAAATTTTGGATTTATTTCATTATGATGCTTTTGGTCCAATGCCAATGAGATCTTTTGAAGGCTCTTTATACTATGTAACCTTTATTAATGACTTCTCTCACAAGACATGGATCTATGTCATGAAGGCAAAGGACAAAGTATTTGACAAGTTTCAAGAATTTAAGGCTAAAGTGGAAATATTGAAGCAAAAGAAAATCAGATCATGAGATTTGATAATGGACGAGAATACAAGCTAGGATTAAGAGGGAGTTGATATTCCCTTACAATCCACAACAAAATGGAGTTGTCAAAAGAAAGAACCGAACCATTGAAAGTTTTGTTATTTCTATGGGGAGAAGCATCTATGACAGTTGTCTATATTAAAAAAAGAAGTCCCCATTGAATTTTGGAAGATAAGACTCTTAAAGAAGCATTCACCAGACAAAAACCTTAGGCTAGACATTTGAGAATATTTGGTTGTCTAGATTATATCCATGTACCCAAAGATAAGAGAAAGAAGTTAGATCCTTCAGGAAAGAAAGGAATATTTGTCGAATACATTGAGTCATCAAAGGCTTATAGTATCTATTTTTCAAGACAAAGATAGGTTGAAGTTAGCATGGACATGACCTTTTACGAGAATGTTTCCTATTGGAAATCTAAAGAAGTTCTAATGGATTTTGATGACGACAAAGAACATGAAGCTCCCAAGGAAGAAGGTTTTGGTCCATTGACCTAGACTTATACAAGAATGCAACAGAATATAGATATAGACATAAACATAGAGATGCAGCAAAGATAAAACTTCAATTCATTAATATCAAAGAACTGAAATATGCTTGCATACAGAATGGAAATAAACTAGCTTGAGTGATGGTAGCTTATCTTTGAGAAGAGATGTGGTGGCTACATCCTTTGAACTGTGTTACAATGAGGCTCGAAGGTCTATTTATTACTGAGAAACAATGGAAAACCCTAAACATCCAAAAACCTAACCCTAGGAGATGAAGCACCAAAACTACGGGCCATGTTGGGGTAAATTGGTACATCAACTTCATGGGGTCGTAACTTTGGCATATGAGCTCTGGTTGACGAGCATGATACCTCGTTAGAAATATATATCCAAGGAATACAAATTTTAATTACAAGCATCAATCATTGACTCATGTTTTCCTATTTTCCAAAAAACATTGTTTAGGACCTCACAACAGCGCTGGAGGTTTACGACCCGAAAAATTGCCAAAAATAGGAAATTGTGCTACAATTAAGCAAACTGAAAAACTGAAAGAATCAATGGTGGGGGTCCAAGTGGAATAGGCGGGTGGACACAAATATCCGGCTGGATAATTATTCCCCCTTTAGGAAGCAATGGTCCCCATTACGTTGAGTTCCTCGATGAGATGGGTAAACTTCTACTGAACTTGGTCCCTGGTGAGCCACTTGCCTTGGTGCTGGAGTTGGCCAACTTCCACAACCCAATACAGTTGGACCTTCTACTAGAAAGTGTTCTTAATGTGTGTATCCATGATCCTATCAGTCGTGTCCTATTTGATATAGCTTGGGTTGAGCACTGTTGGTGTCAGTTGTTCAGCAATGTCATATGTGTCCAGCAATGGGGGAAAGTATTGTCACAACCGGTCCACATTGAATATTGGATGCAGGCCAAGGAATAGTGGAATGCTAAGCTCTAAATCATTGTCCCCGATAGCCTTAGTGATGGTGTAAGGCCCATATTGGAGTGGGCGAAGCTTGTGGTAGGCCCCAGCGAGGTGCTCCTTCTGCAAATGTAACCAAACTTTGTCACTCGCCAAGAACTTGTGTGCCACCCGATGTTGGTCATGACATTCTTTGTACTTAGCATTTGCTTTGTCCAATATGTCATGGACCTGCTAGCGGATGTGCTGAATATGCTCAATGAAGTTGTTAGCCTTCTCAGCTTCAGACTAAACATGAGTTGAATCTGCCAGAGTAGCTGAAATGGTATGGCCACATCAATGGGACATAGTGACTGGAATCCCAACCCCACATGAAAGGGGTTATGGCCAGTTGAGCTATGGAGAGCTCTGTTGTAACTATCCTGGACATAGGGGAGGTTTTCATCCCATGTGTGTGGATTCTTCAAGTTGTACATGTGCAAAATGTGTACAATCATCCTGTTGACGACCTCTGTTTGGCCATCAGTTTGAGGGTGAAAGGTTGTGGACTTAGTGAGATTGGTATCCAACATCGACCAGAGGCTTGACCAAAATGTACTCAGGAACCTACTATCTCGATCTAAGATAATGGATTGTGGGATCCCAATGTGTACCCAAATGCATTTAAAGAATATCTTAACAGTGGCTTTTGTTGTGATACTCTTCTTGTAGGCTGCAAGAATGGTCATCTTGGAGAATCTGTCGACGACCATGAAAATGCAGCTATCGCCATGCTTAGTGGAAGGAAGGCACAACATGTAATCCATGGAGATGGATTCCTAAGGCCAATTAGGAGTAGGTAAGGGAGTATATATGCCTTGCTTCTTGATGGTCGGTTTGGCAATGGCTCAAACAGTGTAGTATTTAATGTACTTCCCAACGTCTTGTCAAAGGTTCAACCAATAAAAATACTTCTGCAAAACTGCCATTGTTTTCTCTACTCTAAAATGTTCAGTGACCTGACTGTCGTGTGCCTCCCAAATCAACTTAGCAAGCTCGCTTGAAGGAACACAAAGGTGTCCAAGGTGGCAAAACAATGCACCTTGGAGGTGAAAGTTTTGAACTCGCTTGCCTTCCAGGAGCATCTAGTATGTGTTGTCGAATTCTAGATTGTTCTTGTAAAGATGTGGCCACTCCGAGGTCTTGTGTCCATAAGAGTCGAGCATAGTGGTCAACACCATGACCAATGGTCGGTTGACGCAGTTTGCAACATTATTGGTGTTTCCCTTCTTATACTTGATGTTCATATGGAATTTTTGCAGGTATGTGGACCATTTATGATGACAATCATTTTGCAACTTCCCTTGTGTTTGTATGAGCTGCAGTGCTTGCTGGTCTGTGTGGATGACTATTTCTTTCCTCATAATGTAATGCTTCAATTGTCAGCAGTCCTACTCAATGGAATACATATATTTTTCATAGGTGGGATACTTTCAAATTGTCTCTGAAAGTGTCTCATTGTGATATGCCACATGATGCCCCTGCTGAGTAAGAACTGCACCAATAGCACAATTAGAGGCATTTGTCTCAATCTCAAAAGGTTGTTGTAACTCTGGTAATGTGAGCACTGGTGCAGAGCAGAGGCAATGCTTCAACTCAGAAAATGTCTTATGTTGGTATTTAGACCAAAAGAACTTTGCTTTCTCTCCGCCCTTGGTGACTTGACTCAAAGGCCAAGTGATATGAAAGGACCCCAACATGAACCTGTGGTTGAAATTGGCAAGACCCATAAAGTTGCAGAGCTATGTTAAAGTGGTTGGGGTTGGAAAATCCCGAATAACTTATATCTTCGTTGGGTCCACATGCACACCCTGATCATTAATGATGTACCCCAAATATTGAACCTGGGTCATACCAAAAGTGCATTTCTCCAAAGTGACACACAACTTGTGTTGTCGCAGGGTTTGGAGGACTTGTTGAATATGGTGGAGGTGTTCTTCCCAACTCTAGTTGAAGATCATGATGTCGTCCAAATATACTACTACAAATGAGTTGGCTAAGGGTCGCAAGATGTCATCCATCAACCTCATGAAGGTTGCGGGGGAATTCGTCAACTCGAAAGGCATGATTAGTCATTCGAAAAGACCCTCGTTGGATTTGAAGGCAGTCTTCCACACATCAGAGGGTTCGATTGATACCTGGTGATAACCGAGCTTCAAGTCAATATTGTTGAAATAATCGCCCCCTTGAGCTGGTCCAGAAGGTCATTAATCTCTGGGATTGGGTACCTATTCTAGACAATGATCTTATTTCGTGCCTGATAGTCAATACAAAGTCTCTAGGTCTTGTCCTTCTTTTGTACCAACATAATGAGGCTCCCATGGGGTGATGAAATTGGTCTGATGTGCCCTTTTTGCAACAACCCTTGAATTTTCCTTTTGATTTCATCGTTCTCCAAAACAGAGGGTCGATAGATTGGTCTGTTAGGTAGCGGCATGCCGAAGGTCATATCAATGGAGTGCTTGACCTGACAGTGTAGAGGTACCCCTATGGGTGGGGCGAAGATGTCCCTGTACTCCTCCATGACCTTGTCCATTTGTTGTTGTCGTGCAAAGGAGCCCTATGTAGAGGCCCTTGATGTGGACAGAATATTTTTCTTGCCTTGTGGAAGAATCATAAGGAAGACAAATTTCTCAGTCTGGGAAATGATCTTATTTCATTGCTTTGCAGAGATCAAAGAGATGGCGGTAGGCGGTGCTACCTCTAGTATCCTGTATAACTTATTTCCCAAAGTAATAATAAAAGTGTGAGGCTTAGATTCATACACAACATGATGCTTCCACAAGTATGTATGTCCCAATAATACATCACAAACTTCAAGAGGGGCAACATCATACAATACCTCATCTATGAAGGGCCTAATGTTGTAGGGAAGGCAAAATGGTTGGCTTACACGGATATCTTGTACTTGGTGAAGCCACCCAATGGTGTACGGTTGAGAGTGTGCTATGGTCGGTAAGCCCATCTGCTTCACGACCTCTGCTGAAATGAGGTTCTTTGGGCTCCTGTTGTCGTCAACGAACTGCAGCAAAGAACCCTTCACCCACATTTGTGAGTGGAAGAGGCACTCTCCCTCTTTTGGATCTTCGGGCTCAATCTTCTAAATCTTGGTGGTGGCAACGGTGGCACTGGGCTCAATGTCAATAATATTTTTCCTTCTGTCATTCCCCTTGTTGGGTTCTAACTCAGACAAGCAACATGCATCTGAATCAAAAGCCTTCAACTCGGTCAGCAATGACTACTTGGCCCGACACTTACTCGTGTTGTGAGTGGGGCTCTTATGGAACTCACACCATTTTTCCTTGTCCTTCTTTGTCTTCATGGTGTTGTGCTTTGCTTGTGGCTTCGGAGGGTTGTCTTGTGCCTCCCCACCTTGGCTTTGTCCTTTCTTCTATGGTTTAGGGGTGCATTTCCCTTGCTTTAGATTCGCAAATCCAAAGTCTTGCTTCTTTTGTTTAAATTTCTGCTCGATCTTGACAGCATATTCATAGACGACACCAAGCAAGGAGATGTCTAGGAACTCCATCTCGTCTTGGATTTAATTGTGTAGACAATCACGGTACTTGAGTACCAAATTCTGCTCAAAATCCTTGATACCCAACTTCATGCGAAGGGTATGAAAAAATTTTGTGAGCTTTGGCACATCTTGTTCCCTTCCGTGCTGCAACGTGGTCCACTTTATGTATTTATCTTCATAGTTGTTGATAGGGTAATATTGTTCCTTGATGGCATCTCAGAAATAATTCAAGTGGGTGCAACTGAAAATAGTGAGGGTCCCCTCTCATCCCTCTTCTCACAGTAGGTTTCCCACTAGTCCTTGACGTGGGGGGTGACTTTGAGGTGTGCAAAAGTAATCTTTTCCCAATTGCAAAAATCATGAACCAGAAAATATCCTTCTAACATATTTAATCATTTATCTATGACATTTGCATCTATTTATCCTTCAAACATGGGGATGTCAAAGTTGACTTGTACCTTAAAGGAAGTGGTGCCTCTAGAGTGGCTGATGGATGAATATGTGTCGCCTATGGGTAACCGACGAAGGATCTGGTCAAAGTTGTCCATCATTGTGTTCCTCTATCACTCGAGGGATTCTACGAGAAATATTTTGAAAGGATCTCCTACTCCCTTGTCTTTTTCTTATGCCATGGGAGGTCGTCGTGGTTTGAGAGGTTGGTCTTGCAAATGTTCAACTAGTTCGATCACTAACTCCTTATACCCTGACCTCATTGGGGACATGCAAAGAAAAATAGAGAAAGAGCAGACTGATATGATACCATTGATCCGAAATTATACAGGAACACAACAAAATATAAATATAAAATTAAACACAGAAATGCATCAGAGATAAAACTTCATTCCATTAATATCAAAGTATTGAAATATGCTTACATACAAAATGGAAATAAACTAACTTGGGTGGTGGTAACTTATCTTTGAGAAGAGATGTGGCAGTTACATCCTATGAATTGTTTTACAATGAGGCCCGAAGGCCTATTTATTATGGAGAAACAATGGAAAACCTAATCATCCAAAATCCTAACCCTCAGAGATGAAGCACCAAAATTGTGGGCCCTATTGGGGTAAATTAGTACATCAACTTCCCGAGGTCGTAACTTTTGCATATGATCCTCGGTTGACGCGCACAATACTCATTAGAAATATCTATCCGAGGACTACAACTTTCGACTGCAAACATCAATCGAAGACTCATGTTTGTCCATGAAAAAAAAAAACCGTCATTTAGGGCCTCAAAACAGCTCTAACAGTTTAGGACTTGTTGAAGACTCGAAATGACCATTCAACATTATAAGGGAGACCACCTAGTCGGAAACTTAAAGTAACTCCTTTTTCGTGTGGAAAGGTGGTTCTGACTAGTTCAATTAGGTCCAGTTACCCTCTCTCTATATCTCTACTAACTTAAAGTATGTCTTTAAATCACCAACAAAGAAAGAGCAATCAGTCAGCCTTCTTGTTGTGCACAAACAAGGAAGCAAATCCTTAAGCTGATTTAAGGCTGAGCCAAACCACAACTATGGTTTTGCCTCTTTTATAAGAGGACTTCTAGAAATGCAATATTTAATCTAAATGAAAATTTATTCTATAATGCAAACAAAAGGAAAAAAATACCCTAAACCTATCTCAAGTAGGAAGATGTAGATCTAACCCAATCGAGAGCAAGATATTAACATAATAGTTCTGCTAGTTGATATTATAATTACCAAAACATATTCTGTTTACGGATCATTTAACAATGAATAATTGACTATCGAAGCTTTGTAGATAGATAAAATCATTAGATGCCACTTCAAATTACAAACTAATGACTTTTTATCGGGCCTTTTATAATCGGACTTGATGTCATAGCCTAAGTTGAAGAATGTTTCATTGGAGTTTTTATAAAAGAATAAGGGAGGAGGTGAAGTGAAGTGGGCCCACATGGAGTGGGACTCATCCATTATAAGCTACAACCACTTGGTAATTAAAAATCCGACAAAATGAACTATATTCACTTTGCAATTTTGAGATTTCAGGTTTCGTAATTTCTTTTAAAATTGGCAATTTTTAATTATTCTACAATTTGGTTGCGGTGACTTTGTAGGACTGTTAGTGAAAAATGAATTAATTTGTAAAAATTAACTAGGAATTAATATTTACAATTAATTACTAATTTATTTACAAAAATTAAAATAATATGCATTTTGTACATTTTTTAACCCAGGTGGTAAAAATGATCAAACTTTGGATGAGCACCATTTGCAAACCGTGTAACCAAATGAGATGAAACAAGTACAGATGGAAAGCTAGCGAAAATTCAAATTCAACGAAGCAATCAAAATAGAAATTTGATGAAAAATAAAAATTGGCAAAATTGTGGGACACTTAACCAAAAGAAAATATTAAAAAGGTGATTTAGCCAAAAAAAAATGGAAAGGGTCCTCATTATTTGAAATAAATAAGTCAAAAATGGGGGGGGGTTGAGTTTTCACTACAACAAGACCCAAAAAACTACCAAAAATAGTAATTTGTGCTACAATTAAGGAAACTAAAAAACTGAAAGAAACAATGGTGGGTGTCGAAGTGGAATAGGCAGGTGGCCACCAATATCCACCTGGATCATTCCTCCCCACTTAGGAATCAATGGTCCCCATTACATTTAGTTCCTCCATGATATGGGGAAACTTTTGCAGAAATTGGTCCCTGGTGATCCACTTTCCTTGGTGTAGGAGTTGGTCGCCTTTGACAACCTGATACAGTTGGATCTTCTACTGGCGAGTGTTATTGATCTTAATGATCCTATTAGTTGTGGCTTGTTCGATACATCATGGGTTGAGATTTGTTGGTGTCTTTTGTTCAACAATGTCTTATGTGTCTAGCAATGGGGGAAATTATGGTCGCAGCCAATCCACATTGAATACTAAGTGCATGCCAAGGAACAATGGAATGTTGAGCTCGAAAGCATTGTCCCTGACAACCTTAGTGATGGTGTAAGGCCCATATCAGAGCAGGCGAAGCTTGTGGTAGGCCCTAGTGAGGCACTCCTTTTACAAATGTAAACAAACTTTGTCATCCACCTAGAACTTGTTTGGCACCTGATGTTGGTCATGACGTTATTTGTACTTAGCATTTTCTTTGTCTAGTATGTCATGAACCTACTGACATATGTGTTGAATGCACTCAATGAAGTTGTTAGCCCTGTCAGCTTCAAATTGGACATGAGCTGAATATGCTTGAGTAGCTACAAATGGTATGGCCACATTAATGGGACATAGTGGCTGGAATCTCAACCCCACCTGAAAGGGGTTGTGTCCAGTTGAGCTATGGAGAGCTATGTTGTAGTTGTGTTAGACATAGGGGAGGCTTTCATCCCATGTGTGTGGGTTCTTCGAGTTGTACATGTGCAAAATGTCTATAATTATCATGTTGATGACATTTGTTTGTCCATCAGTGTGAGGGTGGAAGGTCGTGGACTTAGTGAGCTTGGTATCTAGCATTGACCAGAGGCTTGACCAAAATGTACTCAAGAACCTGAGGTCCCGATTTGAGATAATGGATTTTAAGATCCCAAAGTGTACCCACACTTGTTCCAATAATAACTTAGCAATGACTTCTGTTGTGATACTCTTCTTGCAGGCCACCAAAATGGCCATCTTGGAGAATTTGTCGACGACCACGAAAACCCAATCATTTCCATGCTTAATGGAAGGGAGGCCAGGCATGTAATCCATGGAGATGGATTCTGAATGTCAGATAGGAGTAAGTAGAGGATTATATAGGCCTTTCTTCTTGATGTTCAGTTTGGCAATGGCCTAGGTAGTGTAGGATCTGATGTACATCCCAACGTCTTGTCAAAGGTTCGAGCAATATAAATACTTTTGCAGCACTGCCACTATTTTCTCTACTCAGAAATTTCCAATGACCCCACTGTAGTGTGCCTCCAAAATCATCTTGGCATGCTCTCTTGAAGGAACATAGAGGTGTCCTAGGTGGCATAACAATGCACCTTAGAGGTGAAAGTTTGGAACTTTCTTGCCTTCTAGGAGCATCTAGTATTTTTTGTTAAATTTTGGATCTCTCTTGTAAAGATGTTGCTACCCCGAAGTCTTGTGTCCACAAGAGTTGAGAACAGTAGTCAGTGTCATGATTGACGGTCGGTTGAGGTAGTCTGCATCATTATTAGTGTTTCCCTTTTCGTAATTAATGTTCAGATGGAACTGTTGCAGTTATGTGGACCATTTCTGATGGTGGTCATTTTGCAACTCCCCTTGTGTCTGTACAAACTATAGGGGTCAGTGGTCTGTGTGGATGACCATTACCTTCCCTAAAATGTAATGCTTCCATTGTCGTAGGCCTGCACAATGGAGTACATATATTTGTCATAAGTGGGATAATTTCGGACTGTGTCTGAAAGTGTCTCACTGTGATATGCCACTGGATGCCCCTTCTAAGTAAGAACTAGACCAATAGCATAGTCGAAGGCATTTGTATCAATCTAAAATGGTTTTGGCAGGTCTCGTAACGTGAGAAATGGTGTAGAGAAGAGGCGATGCTTCAACTCGGCAAACACCTTCTCTTAGGATTCTTACCTAAATAAATTTGCTTTTGCTTCACCCTTGGGACTTGACTCAAAGACCAAGTGATATGAGAGAACCCCAACATGAACCTGTGATAGAAATTGTCAAGACCCAAAAAGATGTGGAGCTCTGTCAGAGTGGTTGGGGCTAGCCAATCCCAAATAACTTATATCTTTGTTGGGTCCAAATGCACACCCTACTCATCAATGATGTACCC
The DNA here is from genome assembly GCA_000404065.3 of Pinus taeda. Lineage (NCBI taxonomy): Eukaryota > Viridiplantae > Streptophyta > Pinopsida > Pinales > Pinaceae > Pinus > Pinus taeda. The sequence goes on along the minus strand of APFE031417467.1, from coordinate 249,029 downwards.
CAAATATTGAACCTGGGTCATACCAAAAGTGAATTTATCCAAATTGGCACACAATTTGTGTTGTCGTGGGGTTTGGAGGACCTGTCGAATATGGCGGAGGTGCTCTTCCCAACTCTAGCTAAAGATCAGGATGTTGTCCAAATATAATACCACAAATGAGATGGTGAAGGGTCGTAAGATGTCATCCATCAACCTCGTGAAGTTCGTGGGGACATTCATCAACCCAAAAGGCATGTTCAACCATTCGAAAATGCCCTCCTTGGATTTGAAGGCAATCTTCCACACATCGGAGAGTTCGATTCGTACCTAGTGATAACCAGATTTCAAGTCAATCTTGATAAAATATTTGGGCCCCTTGAGCTGGTCCATAAGGTCATCAATATGTGGGATTGGGTACCTATTCCAAACAGTGATATTATTCAGTGCCCGATAGTTAATACAAAGTCTCCAGGTCCCGTCCTTCTTTTGTACCAACACGATTGGGCTCCCACAGGGTGATGAACTTGGCCTGATGTTCCCTTTTTGCAACAACTCTTGAATCTTCCTTTTGATTTCATTGTTCTCTAGAATAGAGCATCGATAGATCTATCCGTTGGGTAGCGACGCATGCGGGGTCAAATCGATGAAGTGCTTGACTTGACAGTGTAGAGGTACCCTTGTGGGTGAGGCGAAGATGTCCCTGTACTCCTCCACAACCTTGTCCATTTGTTGCTACCATGTGGAGGGGCCATGTCTAGAGGCCTTAGATGTGGCCACAATCTTCTTCTTTTCCTATGGGAAAATCTTAAGACAAAGTTCCCGGTCTAGGAAATGATCTTACTACATTTCTTCGCAGAGATCAAAGAGGTTCTGGTAGGCGGTGCTACCTCTGGTATCATGTATAACTTATTGCCCAAAGTAATAATAACAATGTGAGGCATAGACTCATATAGAACATGACTCTTCCACAAGTATTCTTGGCCTAATAATACATCACAAAATTCAAGAGGGGCAACATCACATAGTACCTCATCCTTGAAGGGCTTAATGATGTAGGGAAGGAAACACTGTTGGCTGACGCGGAGATCTCGTCCTTAGTGAAGCCACCTAATGGTGTATGGTTATGGGTGTGTTATGGTCAGTAGGCCCAGACGCTTCATGACCTCTACTAAAATGAGGTTCTTTTGACTCCCACTGCCGAAAATGAACTGCAGCGGAGAACCCTTAACCCACATTTGTGAGTGGGAGAGGCGCTCTCCCTCTTCTGGATCTTCAGACTCAATCTTCTGAATCTTGGTGGTGGCAAATGTTGCATTGGGCTCCATGTCAATAATCTGCTTCGCTTTTTCATTCCCCTTGTTGGGCTCTGACTTAGAGTCAGAACATGCATCTGATTCATAATCCTTTAACTCGGTCAGCAACAACTACTTGGCCCGACACTCACTCGTGTTGTGAGTGGGGCTCTTATGGAACTTACACCATTTTCTAATGTCCTTATTTGTTTTCGTGGTGCTTTTCTTTGCTTGTGGCTTCAATGGGTTGTCTCGTGTCACCCCGCCTTGGCTTTGTCCTTTGTTCTATGGTTTGGGGGTGCCTTTCACTTGCTTCAAATTCATAGATCCAAAGTCTCACTTCTTCTATTTAAATTTCCACTCAATCTTGACAGCATATCAATTGGTGGTGCTGAGTGAGGATGTTGAGGAACTCCATCTCATCTTGGATGTACTTGCGTAGACAATCGCGGTACTTGAGTACCAAATGCCATTCAAAATCCTTGATAGCGTCTCAGAAAGAATTCCAAGTGGGTGTGACTCAAAACAGTGAGGGTTCCCTCTCATCCCTCTTCTCATAGAAGGTTTCCCACCAGTCCTTGACATGGGAGGAAACTTTGAGGAGTACAAAAGTAATCTTTTCCTAATTGGAAAAATCATGAACCGAAAAATATCCTTCTAATATATTTAACCAATTATCTACAACATCTAAATCTATCTAGCCTTAAATTATGGGGATGTCAAAGTTGACTTGTACTTTAAAGGGATTGGTGCCCCCAAAGTGGTTGCTAGATGAAGATGTGTCACTTGTGGGTAGTCGCCGAAGCATTTGGGCAAAGTTGTCCATCATCGTGTTCCTCTATCACTTGAGGGCTTCTTCGAGCAATATTTTGAAAGGATCTCCTACTCCCTCGTCCTTTTATTCTACCATGGGAGATCATTGGGGTTTGTGAGGCTGGTCTTGCAAAGTTTTAACCAGTTCAAGCCGTAACTCTTTGTACCCTGACCTCATTGGGGACATGCAAAGAAAAACAAAGAAAGAGCATACCGCTCTGATAACACTCATCCAGACTTATACAAGAACACAATAGAATACAAGTATAAACATAAACACAGAGATGCAACAGAGGTAAAACTTCATTTCATTAATATCAAATAACTAAAATATGCTTACATAAAGAATGGAAATAAACTAGCTCAGGTGATGGTATCTTGTCTCTAAGAAGGAATGTGGCAGCTACATCCTCTGAATTGTGTTACAATGAGGCTTGAAGGCCCATTTATTATTGATAAATGATGGAAAACCCCAAACATCCAAACACCTAACCCTAGGAGATGAAGCACCAAAATTGTGAGCCTCGTTGGGGTAAATTGGTACATCAACTTCCCTGAGTCGTAACTTTGGCATACGATCTTCGATTAACACTCATGATACCTCATTAGAAAGATCTATCTGAGGACTACAATTTTCATTTGAAAATGTCAAACAAAAGACTATGTTGTCCCATTGTCCAAAAAAATGTCATTTAGGGCCTCAAAACAGCTCTGGAAGTTTAGGATCAGAAAAATTTCCAAAAATAGTAAATTATTCTACAATTAGGGCAACTGAAAAAATGAAAGAAACAATGGTGGGGATCCAAGTGGAATAGGTGGTTTGCCACTAATATCCACTTGAATCATCCATCCAATTCTTCAGATCATTAAGAAGAGCCAGGAGGGCCTAGCGAACCAATGTACCCAATCATTCCTAAAATTAGGAAGAGGTCGGCCTAGCTTGGATCCACTTTGCAAGAAGCAGAAGGACATGAAACACCACATGGCACCTTCAGGGAAAGTAAGATACCAAAGAGGTATTCTGGACATGTAGCATTAATGGCTAATCTCATTGACTTTGAACTTTCTTCCTTTGAAGAAGTAGTTAGCCAAGAAGTTTGGAAGGATGTAATGTTGGAAGAATACCAATCAATTATGAAGAATGACGTATGGGAGATTGTGCCAAGACCTAAAGGAAATTCAGTGGTAACCTCCAAATGGGTATATAATATCAAGGATGTAGTGGATGGAAGTACAAATACAAGGTAAGGTTTGTGGCTAGAGGGTTCTCCCAAAAAGAGGGAGAGGACTACGATGAGACCTTTACTCTAGTTGCTAGATTGAAGAAATCCTTGTATGGACTTAATCAAACATTTAGAACCTTGTACTCTTGAATTGGTAGTTACCTAACAAGACTTGGTTTCTCCAAAAGTGATGTTGATCAAAACTCATATTTCAAGTTAGGCAAGAATGAACCTGTGATTCTATTATTGTATTTTAATGACTTATTTCTGATAGGTGTGGAGCATCTCATTATTCAGTGTAAGAGGGAGTTGGCCTCTAAATTATATATGAAGGTTCTTGGTTTGATGCATTACTAGAAGTATGGAAAAATCCTGGTGAAATCTTCCTTGGTTAAAATATATATTATCAATATCCTATAGAAGTTTGGGATGATGGACTATAAATCGATGGCAACTCCCATGGTGATAAATTTGAGAAAGTTGAGGGACTCTACGTCATATTTGGTAGATCCATCCATATATCGGAAGTTGATTAGCTCACTAATGTATTTGGTTAATACCAGGTCAGACATTTTCTTTGCAATAAATACTCTAAGCCAACTCCAGGGGGAACTGAGACATGATCATTGGATTGTAGCAAAGCATATACTGGGATATTTGTGCAGTATTGTCAATTATGGTTTGAGATATGTCTCAAATGGTGACATACAACTGCAGGGTTTTATGGATGCAAATTGGGCAGGGAGTGTTAAAGATAGAAATAGTACATTCTAAGGTCACTTCAGTTTGGGATCCACTATGATTTCGTGGATGAGAAAGAAGCAAACATCTGTCGCACTCAATGTTGCCGAGGTAGAATATATTTCCGCCAGTGAAATGGGTTGTGAAGTAGTGTGGATTCGAAAGTTACTTAAGAGGTTATTTAATCATGTGCTTGAGCCAACCGTGATATATTTTGATAATCAAAGTTGTGTGAAGCTGACAAAGAATCCAATTTTCCATGATAGGTCGAAGCACATCGAGATAAAGTACCACTTCCTTCATGAATTGGTACAAAAGGGAGTAGTGAAGCTCAAATATATCTCTACTAATGAGTAGATTATTTATACTCTGATAAAGCCTCTATCCAAGGCAAAGTTTATGTACTTCAGGGACAAGCTTGGACTTGTTGAGAATGCCTCTATCATTGAGAGGGAGTGATAATTAGATAGCATCATGGACTGACATTCTCCTCGTGTTAAGTATATTGACCAGAATTAGGGAGAATGGTTTGGTAGAGGACTGACATTCTTCTTGTGTCTAGTATGTTGACCCGAAAGAGGAAGAATGGTCCTGGAGCATCATGTTCATTTAGCATGAGACCCTACATTGCTTTTTGAGAGTGTGGCCTTTGGAGATTCACCATGTGTCAAAGCTATTAACCCGAATGATGGTTGACCAAGACTAGTCTAGATGCCATGTGTCAGGTACCGACCCGAATTATGGTGACTAATTGATGTTAAATGATGTACCATGTGTCTGAAGTACTAACTTGAATTATGGTGAGGAGATACCATAGGTCTGAATTACTTACCCGAATTATGGTGAGTATGTACCATGTGTCTGAAGTACTAACCTAAATTATGTTGAGGAGTTACCATAGGTCTGAAGTACTGACCTGAATTATTATGAGGATGTACCATGTGTCACCTTCTCTCTCGAAATGGTCTTCTCAAAACTGGATTTTGTGGCTCTTTCTCTTTTGATTCTTGTTCTGCTGTAGAGTTTGATTCTTCCTCCTTTAGCTCAAACTTTGTCTTCTCAGGCTCCTTTCGTAAGACTTCATGTTTAATAACATATTTCACCTCTCTAAACACCACATCTCGGTTGTACACAACCTTCCTTGTTTATGGGTTCCAAAGCTTATCACCTTTTAAACCATCCTTATACTTAATAAATACACACCTTTTAGATTTACTTTCCAACTTTGTTTATTTATCCTTTGGAACATGTACATATGCATCATAACCAAATACCCTCAGATATGAAAGAGAGGGTTTCTTACTAGTCCATACCTCATGTGGAGTATTACCCTCCAAAGTTGATGAAGGTGATTTATTAAATAGGTAACATGCAATCTTCACTACCTCTACCCATAATTCTTGTCCTAACCCGGCACCACTGAACATGCTTCTTGTCTTTTCCATCAATGTCATGTTCATTCTTTCTGCAACTGCATTTTTTTGAGGTGTGTATGGAGTATTCTTCTTCCATGCTATACCACATTTCTTACAAAATTGTTCAAATTCCTTCTTGCGGAACTCTCCACCATTATCTGTCATCAACACCTTGATCTTCTTGTATGTATGATTTTCCACCAGAGCCTTAAATTTTTAAACCTGTCAAAGACCTCAAATTTATTCTTGAGGAAATATATCCATGCATTCCTTGATAATTCTTTTATAAATTAGACATAGTACACAGACTTACCCAGTGATGGAACCGACACAGGTCCAAACACATCACTGTCCACAAGCTCTAATATCCCTTTCACCCTTTTAGCACCAGAGGGGAAACTCAACCGATTCTACTTCCCATATACACAATGTTCACAGAAATTGAAATCCAGAGAGAAATTAGACATACCTTCTACCATACCATTACAATGAAGTATTTGAAGGCCCTTCTCTCCAATATGTCCAAACATTTGATGCCATAGCATGGTCTTTTCTCCAGAGACCACTAGGTTTTCTACTCCACTTTCAGGAACCACATAACTCTTGCACCCATTAATAACAATGCTACTCAGAAGTTTGTACATAGTTCCAACCCAAACTCCTCGCATCAATACCAGTGCTTCCGAAACCATCTTGCAAGTATCTTTCTCGAACATTATTTTTACACCTGCATCATCCATCTTGCTTACAAAAATCAGATTTTTGGCCAATCCAGGAATATGCAAAACACCAGGAAGTGTTCTAATCCTTCCACCTTCCAAGTTCAGCTTGACTTTTCCACGTCCGATGATTCTGGCCTTCCTGTCATCCCCTAAGAATACATCACTGCCATCATATTTCTCATACTCACATAACAACTCCCTATGGGGAGTGAACTGAAAGGACGCACCTAGGTCAATCAACCACGCCTCATGATTTACATGTGTACTTGAAGAATAAGCCAAGTATACATCCCCACCTTCATCTCATATGGTTTTTTCTTTTGTAGAAGGAGCATCATCAAATCCATTTCTTTTCTCAGGAGATTTAGATCTACAGTCATTTTTATAGTGCCCTTCCTTTCCGCATTTCCAGCACACCTTTGTAGGTTTTCATGGAGATTTATATCTCCCCATAGATTTATATCTCCCACTCGAGGACTTACTTTTGTTTCTATTTTTGGACCATCATCACACAAACAAGGCATATCCATTCTAGCTCTCCATATTTTTCCGTCTCATCTCCTCCGACAGTAAGGATGAGACTATTTCATCAAACTTCAAGGTAGTTGTATTGCTATCTATTGTAACAACCATACTATCCCACCAATATAGTAGAGAAGGTATCAAACTGATGCACTTATCTTTGTCTGAAATTTTTATATCAACAAATAAAAATTCATTTACCATAGTGTTGAAGGTGTTCAGAGGCTCTATCACTGAGTCTCCATCCTTCATCCTCAGGTTATACAACTTTTGTCGTAGAAACAGTATGTTCACCAAAGAATTAGATTGGTACAAGGTCCCTAACTTGACCCACAAATTCTTCATCGTGGCTTCCCTTCATACATTCAACAATATTGAATCTAAGAGACATAATCATATTGTGCTCTCGCCTTCTGATCTAACTTTGCCCAGTATTCTACCGACATTCCTGTCGGTGTCATGCTTGGATCTACAACAATCCACTAATCTCGGTCCACCAATAGATCCTCCATCTTGAGCTCCCACAACTCAAAACTCTGACCATTAAATTTCTTGATCTCTATCTTTCCACTATTCACCTTCTTCTTTCACTACAAGAATCGATCCCGCAAACCTCCCACTAAACAGGGTCTACTACAGGCCTGAGCAAAACCCCTCAGCAGCAAAGGCGTCCCCTTGAAGCCAAAACAACTCTGATCTGAAATGTAGGTTTTAGCCCTGTACAAAAGTTACTTGTAAACGAATTCTTAAAACAGAAGAATATATAATAGCGTGAACATAAAACAATTATACACATAGATTTTCCCTTGTATCCCAAAACTGGGACTACCAGATTGAATTTTTTGTATATTCCTTTCAATGTTACAATACTTATATATACATGTCAAATCATTCATCAACCCAAATCCATAACCGTGGATTAGAACATAATCGTAGTTCCCTTGACTGGATTTACAAAACACCATGGGCAGAAAACCATTACGCCCAAAACCATATGCACAAAACCATGGGTATGTATGCCCATCATCTTTGCGTCCACCCCCATCATTGGGTCTACATAAAAATAAAATTCTCGAGGTGCTACCCCATTCCCCTACAAACCCACCGATAGGGGGGGGGATGCCACCCTCCCGCTGCGCACAGTGCAACATACAATGCATGCATCTAGTCATTGAAAGAATCTAACACATACCCAACAACAACAACATGAGTCTATTACAATCCAAGTTTGCATAGTTATGATGCCACATTTTAGATAACAAAGATTCACAAAAATGGAAACTTCCAAAAGTATTGTTGCAAAATGCAAGGTAGTCTTAATCCACCTGTATCCCTCGATGAACTAATAGCCTTCTTTGTTTATTAGTGGCATTTATAGGCTTGAAAACATTTGGAGAGACAAATAGCCGAGAATCAAACACAAACAAATTTCTCATCCATTTAAAGTGTCCTTTCCCTTGAGGTATTGTGTGATGACCCCTTTTAGAGTGTACAAGTTTTGGAAACATTTTTTCCTTAGACATCACAACGAATTCCTCCGGTGCAATAGATCATAATATCAATACTTGCTTTGTACACCCCTGCTTATGGATTTGAAATGTTTGTCTCTGCATATGAAATTCCAAAACTAATATTCCTGAAGAAACCAATGTCAAATCTTTTTGCTTCCTGGAAATGCCCAATATCCAATTCATAACCATTCCTTACGTCCAACATAATCATATTCCTCCTCTGATCCTTACTGGTAATCTTTGTATTTTTAATTCCATCAAATTCAATTTCTGAATTGTTTGTAACGCTTAATCGTTGCTTCCATTCACTGGAACTAAGAGGCATAGATCTCATTGATGGATCCAATAATGGAAGATGGGATACATCGCCCACCACCTGCAATAGTGAAAATTTATTTCATAATTTCAACCTTGGAAATGAATGACCAGAAGAAGGTGATATTTGCACAAGTATGTCTTCAAATCGAGCATCTTCTTTCACCCAGTTAGCATAGGCAAGAGCATCCAGTGATGTAACACTATACTGTGCATTGATGCCTTTTTGGTAGCTTGGCACCATAACATAAGAAGCCACTGCTCTGTAAGCAATACTATGCATAACAATGTCTGTTGAACTGAAAGTAGAGCGCTAAGCTTGAGAAAACCCTCAAGCATTTCCGAGGCCACCATTTATCTAAGGCAGTGCCACACAGGTCTTCAGAAAAATGGCAATGGAAAAATCATTCAGCGGATGTGTCTTACAAGCTACCTGTTTTCTCTGTCACAACTTCTATCGAAGGATAAAATATTTCGAGCTGTTTCTTCTCCTAGATGAGATATTAGCCTGCTCTCACCAAAATCCTTCATCTCTTTCTTTGTTGAATGACATCGACTAGCTGCTACAAATTCAACGATTGCATTGCAATCTCATTTTCTTTTTTTTACAAAAGGCAAGAAGAAAGGAAAATCTGATTCTAGTGAGGCATATGGTGATGACAAACTTTCTGAAAAGGAGGCAGCATTGCAGGTATCCCTTAGCCAAATCAACAACACTTTCCGGAAGGAGACTGTGACATGGTTGAGACGCTTTTTGGGTCATAGAAATGTGCCTGTGATTTCAACCGATTCACTAAATCTTGATGTTGCACTTGGAATTGGTGGGTTAAAAAACCTTTAACAACACATACCAACGAAAGGTGCACCACCGACAAAATTGTTCAAAGACGCATAGGCATAATTTCACCAAGAATATCGTTGTCGAAATTATTGATGTCCTTAAACTCATCGATTTTGGCATCAATATCATCGACAGGGAATTTATCTAGTGGCTTGAAGGAGGAATCATACCTCTGTGAAGGCTAACAAGGATCATAGTTGATGCTGCCATCATCAAAGGGCTAAGTTGGGCCTCCCATAAGCTCATCTCCACCACAAACATATGAGTTGAATCCTGACATTCTCGCTTAACTTTTAGGTAGTATGGAGTTTGAATCATAGGGCACGACAAGTTCTAGCCACTACCTTTGGTTGATGTGATGATGTAGGAACCCATTTTCACCATATCTAAGATTTTACATATTGAATCATCTAGCGATGGTTCAGATTCAAGGATCTTTGGACACACTCTCATATTTCTTTGTGCTTTGTTTTGTAAACCCTTGTTGGAGAAACTTAATGTCATCGTTGGTGTAAGGCAAAAGCAGGGTTGTCATCTCATATCTTGATGGCATCATCCGTGATTGTTCTTGGTAAAGGATTATGAGGACATTCACCAGAAACCCTAACTGCCATGTATTCGTCACCCGCTCTAATACCACTAATCCAGATGTGGGGAGTCGAGAGTTGAAAACACCTAGAGAGAAGACAAAAATACAGAGAAAACATAAGAAACATTTTATTAAAATAAAGAAAATTGTTCTAGCTACATTGTTTGGATGAATCTTCCCTTTTACAAAGTGAGGCCCAAATTTGTAGCCTTTTGAGTTACAATACCATGGGTAATTTCCATCGGCGATACCATGGGTAAATACCATGGGAAAATATCATGGGTAACTACCATGGGTGGAATTGACTTTCCATTTGGATCAAAGGGAGTGTTGAATTTTGTAGCTATGGTCGATCTTCATAATTTATATTTTATCCCTTGAAATATATAATGTATACATGTTCTTCATGTCATTTTCATTGATTAGCCCTTGAAATAATTATTATAAGACATGTTCTTCAAGTTGGATTTAAAAGAGAAAATTTTGAATTATTGGCTCCAAACTTGTCAAGTCGACCCTAGTGAAGAGACACACCCATTCAGACATGCAGACCACTATATATCGAGCATTCAACCTCCTCCACAAGTCACCATTCGACTTCACATAAGTAATATTATGGGCATCCGAACGAAGGCGAAGGAGGACAAATTCATTTTAGCATTTATCTCTCTCTCTCTCTTGACCTCACACTTGTGAATTTTTGGTCAATTTCTGGACAATATATTTTGGAGAGCATATTCTGGGTAGGTCGAAATTATGGGTAGTATTTGATCGGAATCTGGATTAGGGGCAAAAATTTGCTCAAAAGTAAAAGTGCTCAAAATTGCTCAAAACCTAAATGACCACATCCATCTCGGCAATACGATCCCAACACAACTTGTTTCACTCAAAATGGAGCTCATATGAGGAAGATAGAGACTTTTTTCCGCTTTGCCAAACAAAAAGAATTTGGGTATAGGGTTGACTGGGATGCTGACTAAGCATGCATACAACCCAGTCAACAAAAAAAATATTCCCACAGGTGTTTCAATTAGTATGTGACAAGTGTCGACATCAGATTGGTCAAAGGAATTTGGGAGGACCAATGAGAGGCTGACATGTGGCAAGCCTGGAGGCCACCACGTGCCCTCTCAAAGGTTGGGTAAAATTGTTTTGGCAGGCCATGGAATCGAACTCGTGACCTTGCCCACACAATCGTAATACCTTACCACTATACCATAACCATGTGGCTTAATAACCATGGGGCACATTTTCTACTTAAAGTGTAAAATGTGGCGGTTTGGGAGGTGGGCGCTAACCTTAATCGCCAGCATGTGAACGCGCCAATGTTAACCTCTAACAGTTACTGTAACCATCAGGGTAGCCTAACCGTCGGGTAACCGCTAGCATATGACCGACACCGAAACCATAAGCCAACGCTTATGCCAACCACGAGTTTAATGCACCAAATGGAGATTAGTGCTAATTAACCAAGCTTATCCCCTAATTAATTACAGATTAACTTGGCAACAGTTTTGGCAGGTCTGGAAAATCTAGCAATACTCCAAATTTGGCGGGGTTAACTGGAGTTTCTCCCTATTTGGTGGAGTTTTCCTAGGGAAAATTGAAGAGACCATAACTTCTTCAATTTTCAACCAAATTTGGCTCAGAAATAGTCATTCCTAGATGATTTGGATGTTATGAACACAATGGGATAGGTTGCAAATGCATAAAGGAACTTTTGTATGTGATTTTGCTACGCTGAAGTTTAAGGAATTCTAGGGCCATCAGGAGAGGAGGTCAAGCCTAGATCATCTGAAGTCCAATTGCAGAGCTTGGAAAGTCATTTTTTGGGTTTTTTGGTCTTTTGAATCTAATGGAGTAGGTTTCAAAGCCATTGGAGCACTGCAGGTGCATGTAATCAGAGAATTTACCATTAATCCAAAGAGGGCCTAGCCATTGAAGTAGGTCCAAGGAGATATAGCCAAGAGCGGTGAACTCCTTTATCAGCTTTGTATTATGAGCTTGTCATGTTTTACTTATCTGCAATTTTACTTGTTGTATATGTGTTTTAAACAACTAATTAACCTCATAAATTGCTCATAAAAGACACTTAACACTTGACACATAATTCCTCGCATTTTGCTTAATTTGAAACAACCTTAAACACATTTTTAATACTGACGAGGGAGCTTGCATAACATTAACAAGTTTGCCCAACATTTCAGATCAAGTTGGTATGAAAGCCACTATTAGCTCATTTTAACCCTGATATGGTTTGCCAAGGTTAGCTAGAAAATTAGCTATTGGTTTTGTATTTGTGCAAGGATAATTTAATTGTATGCAAGTTTATGTGTGTAAGATGAATGGTCTGAAATGATTCTTTGTTGAGAAACTTTTTGAAGCTTTTTGATACATTACAAGTGTGATGGCAGCTTCAACAAGTGATGTTTCTAATCCATCTTCCTTAGCAAGACTCTTTGATTTAGAGATGTTGCAAGAGCTTATCGTCATGAGAGATATGGTGAAAGAGATGAATGAAGATAGGAAGGAGAACACTATACTTCAAGAGGAGTTGATGGCCATGAAGGAGGAGAAGCAAGAGCTTCTTGAAAAGATGCATGAGATGGAGATTCAACTCCATGATGCCAAGTAAACCCTAGCCAAGTATGTGCATGAAAATGAGGTATGAAATTCAAGTTTATCTTCAATTTCGTCTCAAAATGAATGTTTTGGTTCTTTTGAAAGACACGCTAAAGGAATAGGGTCCAAATTATTAATGAAGATGGGCTATGAAGGTAAAGGGTTAGGAAAACATGCACAAGGCATAGTTGAGCCAATTTTTGTTGAGGAAAGGCCTAAGTATTTGGGTCTTGGTTATGGACAACATGATGGAGAATGATCCAAATCCAAGGAGGCACATGAAGGTGTTCCAAGAAGGACTTTCATTACATGTCCATTACCTCAAGCTTGTGAAGTTTGTGTTCATGAGGAATGCAAAAGTTTTATACCCACTTTGCAAGAAGATGCTCATAAGCACGCAACTAGTGGAAATGGAAAACAAGAAGATGTTGAAAGCTCTAAGGTCGTTGAAACCATTGTTAGTATTCTGAAGAGAGCCACTACCTCATCAAATTCACCTCCTCAACAAGGTGACAAAGGTGAATGTGCAACGTATAAATCTGCCTTTAATCAAGTTTCTTTTGATTATGATAAACATGGTAGATCTTCACATAAGATTTGGAGAAAATTTACTTGTTCCTTTTGTGGTTTGAATAACCATACTGTTTCAAGGTATCGGAAGAGGATAACCATACACAGGAAACTTTCAAAATAAAAGAGACAAAAAGCTAAAGGTCGATTGGATAATGGAAACCACGTTGAAAAGAAGATGCAATTATTTTGCACTCATTTCCATAAGCAGGGTCATCTTGTAGACAAGTGTTGGACTTTGCATCCAACAAGTCATCCACGACATTTGAAGAAGGTGGAGAGAGATTTTGGTAAGATGGAAAAGAGGAATCCATAACTTATGTGGGTCAGGATGATATACATGATGAAGTGCAGCTGAAAGAAGCTCCATTGAAATGGTTTGGAAAGAGATGGTTAGATTTCTTAACTAATTAAGGCCTTGCATTTCTTTTGATAATTGATGCAAATCTTTCCTTATTGATGCATTTCCTTGTTATTTGGATGCATTTATTTTCTCCTGAAAGTATGTTGCATATTGCATGAAGCAAGATGTTGGAAAAGTAGAGTTATGTTGACTCACTTAGATGCAGCAAAGATGACAATTTGCAACTACAAATTTGCATGCATGTTGCATTCTTGAGCTTGCATGTTTACATCAGGAATGTGTTCGAAAGTGGAGTATGTTGACTCACTTTATTGCAGCAAATTTGGTCATTTCAGCTCTTTAAGTACTTGTACATACCAATGGCTTGTACTTGTGATTGTACTTGTGAGAGAGTTGAGATTTGTTATACATGCATGAGAGTTTGTGTGTGTGAACAGTGGAATTTTTAATAGGTTCATTGTGCTTGAACATGCATGAGTGATTGAATTGTGTTGGTTGATTGCTTTGTTAACATGTATGTTGTCAACTTGAGAATGTTGATCATTTGCACATGCATGTGTGTCGGCTTGTGTGGTCGATTGATTGTTACATGTATGTTATATTGGCTTGGAAGAGTTGATTTTGTCTCCAAAGATGAAAGGGAGATGTGACGAATTGTTTCATGAGAATGTGGAATTCTTATTGTAAATTGTCAAGTTGTTTTACATGCTTTTGCTTGACTTGAAAGTTAGTTTCTTTGAAGAAGCATGTTTTGTCGACTTGTGTTTAGTCGATGGTTTATACACCAATATGTAAGAGTGCATGGCGATGTTCACATGATGTGACGTTTGTTGCTTTGAAGAAGCAAAAGGAAGAGGTCGTCGAGTTATATTCTTGCATGAGTGTTTTTCAAGGTTAATGGTGTTTCTTGTGACAAGATGTCACAGGATTTTGGAAGGTCCATGCTTGAGCAAGAGGCTCATGATTAGCCTTCATTCTCAAATCATGAAATGAATAGCATGTTAATATTGGAGGATGATGGAATGAAGAAGCGAAAGTGGACAAAAATGCCAAAAAAAATTGTAGCCATTGTAGGCCATTTGATGTGTTGATGCCAAGAAGTGAAAGAGATGGCGAATGCATTCTTCCAGATGTGGAATTTGGAACCGTGGAGGTAAAAGAATGGTCATTTCTTTTCTTTTTATTACTGATATTGGAACTCATTGTTGTAGTTCACTCAGATGGGCATAACTTGGAAAAGTGGTTTCCAAGAAGGAGCTTGCATTGAATGCATGTGTTGTAAAGAAGGAACATGATTCTCAGTGGGAAGGCCATCAGTTAGCTTTCCAAGCACGAAGGGATCACTTTGGTACAACAGGGCATTTAATCAATAAGCAACCAACAAGTGTTGGATTAGGTTAGCAACAAAAGGAGAACATTGGTTGAAGTGCCAAGCCATTTGCAACGGAAGACATGTCAGTGAACCCAAGTGGTTGTCATGGAGATTTTTCCAAGTAGAATCAATTGATAGAACTTGGGAAGAAAAAGAGTATTCAACTCTCATCAAATAACCATCTTTTGTGGGTCCAAAAGCCTGCCAGTGGGAAGGAGTGATCGGAATCTGGATTAGGGGCAAAAATTTGCTCAAAAATCAAAGTGCTCAGAATTGCTCTAAACCTAAACTACTACATCCATCTCGATGATACGATCCCAACGCAACTCATTTCACTCAAAACAGAGCTCGTATGAGGAAGATAGAGACTTCTATCCGCTTTGCCAAACATAAGAATTTTGGGTACAAGGATCACTGGGATGTTGACTAGGCATCCATACAACCTAGTCAACAAAAAGAATATTCCAAGGAATATTCCCACAGGTGGCTCAATTGGGATGTGACAAGTGTCAACATCAGATTGGTTAGAGGCATTTGGGAGGACCAATGAGAGGCTGACACGTGGCAAGCCCAGAGGCCGCCACGTGCCCTCTCAAAGATAGAGTAAAATTGTTTTGGCAGGCCGGGGAATCAAACTCATGACCTCGCCCACACAAGCACAATACCTTACCTTTATACCATAACCATGTGTCTTAACAATCATTGGGCACGCTTTCTATTTAAAGTGTAACATGTGGCAGTTTGGGAGGTGGGTGCTAACCTTAACCACCAGCATGTCAATGTGTCAATTATAACCTCTAGCGGTTACCATAACCATCAGAGTAGCCTAACCGTCGGGTAACCACTAGCATGTGACCAACACTGAAACCATAAGCCAACACTTATGCTAACCACGAGTTTAATGCGCCAAATGGAGGTTAGCACTAATTAACCAAGCTTGTCCCCTAATTAATTGCAGATTAACTTGGCGATAGTTTTGGGAGGTCCAACAAATCCGACACTACTCCAAATTTGGCAGGGTTAACTGGAGTTTCTCCAGATTTGGTGGAGTTTTCCTAGGGAAAACTGAAGAGACCATAACTTCTTCAATTTTTGACCAATTTCGGCTCAAAAAGAGTCATTCCTAGATGATTTAGATGCTTTGAATACAATGGAATAGGTTGCAGAGGCAGAAAGGCACTTATGTATGTGATTTTGCTACGTTGAAATTTAAGGAAGCCTAGGGCCACCAAGAGAGGAGGTCAAGCCTAGATCAACTGAAGTCCAATTGTAGAGCTTGGAAAGTCCTTTGTGGGGTTTTTGGGTCTTCTGGATCCAATGGAGTAGGTTACAAAGCCATTGGAGCACTATAGGTGCATGTAATCAGAGAATTGACCATTAATCCAAAGAGGGCCTAGCCATTGAAGCAGGTCCAAGGAGATGTAGCCCAAGGGGGGTGAACTCCTTTATTAGCTTTGTGTTATGAGTTTGTTGTGTTTTACTTCTTTGCAATTTTACTTATCGTATATGTGTTTTAAATAGCTAATTAACCTCATAAATTGCTCATAAAAGACACTCAACACTTGACACATAATTCCTCACATTTTGGTTAATTTGAGACGATCATAAACACATTTTTAATACTGATGAGGGAGCTTTCATAGCATTAACAAGTTTTCCCAACATTTCAGATCAATTGTTGGGCAACAATTTATGGATTACAAGGTCAAATATCTGGGTAGACTGGGAAGCTGAATTTTTTGTTTTATAGACATCTTTTGGGATGTTGAATTTGGCCGGGCATATTAGATCAAGCCAAATTGTTGGGCAGATTAGAGACTTGAATTCAGGGTTATTGACTAGGATTTACCATAAGCATTATTGGTAAGTTTGACCTCATAGTTGACTAGCTGCATTATATGTATCTCTTGTTGAACTAAAGAATTTCTCTAAGGAAAAAGGTTATTGGCTTTTTCCCCCAAGTGGGTTTTGACATGGTAAATCTTGTGTTCTCTTTATGCATTGTGATCTTTATTGTCCTTGTGCTTTTATGGTTTAATTTCTAAAGTGTAATTGCTTAATTATAAATTAGAATTGTTAAAATAAGATCTTCATCATTCGAAGTAATTATCAATAATTCAGGTATTTGTGCTTATATCTAGTGCACTTGAAAAATCAACAACCTTATTTTTCTGATTACTATAATTGATTTTCAAGCCTCTGTGGAGATTTCTTGTAGCTTCATGTTCCGGATTATCCACAGTTTCCAGTTCAGTCTGTCGACATTTCGAACCCCAACGGGGGTCCATCATCAGGACACTTCTGAAGAATAGAAATGAAATGAATGAAAGATAAGATGATGAGAGAAGAGGAGCGGGAACCTGCTAATAAATACACAAAGGAACCCTAATATGAGAGCCGACACTACCAATTTATTATTTCAAGATATTAATTTATTTTTATATGATTATTATTATTATTAATTTATTAATATTAATTTATTTTAGATTAATTAATCAATTAATTAATAAAATTAGAATTAATAGATATAATTAATTAAAATATTAATTAAAATGATAAAATTATTAGTTACTTGATATAATATATCAATGGCATAATTTTAGAATAAAAATCATTTTAATTGATTAAATTGATATTATTATTTTTATCACATTATTATTATTGGATTAAAAAATTCATACATTTTATTTTAATTTTAACTTTCCTTTTAACTACCTTTTTAGTAAACCCTAATCCCCTTATTCTATAAACCACTTAATAACCATATTTTAATTTAATCAATTTTTAATAATTTAATTAAGCCACTTTTTTATTATAAAGATTAAATTACTTTAAATTAATTTTAAACTAAACCCTTATTTTATTTTTATTATACCATTGTTAATCAGATTTATTTTTATTTTCATATAAATTAAAATTAAATTAAGCCCTTTATTTTAATTTTAATTTTATTAATTTAATTTAATTTTTTAAAATTTAATCAAATTTTATTTTATTAATAATATTTTTATAATTTAATTAGCCTCTTTTTATGAATATGAATATTAATAGATTATACTTACTTTTATTATAATAATTATAACCTAAATCTCCTTTTATTTTTATTTACTTCAGTTAATGAGAAAATAATTCTTATTATTTAATTAAATAAGCTCTTAATTAATTATAATTATTAATTAAGTCTTTATAATATAAATTAATATAATTAATTAAATAAAATTAAATTAAAAGATTAGTAATGATTAATTAATTATTTAGATAAAACTTCTGATCGGAAGGTCTACTGATCTTGATCTTCCAAGGGCTTCGGGGGGTAATTTGTCTGATCAGGGGGAACCAGTTCCCACAGATTTCACTTCCATTGTCCCTGTTGAGGTTCTGCGGGAATTTCATAATTTCAATGGCCTCTCTGATTTTTCTTTTATGGTAATTGTCCTCTCTTGCAATTACCTTGGCGTCTTCCAAACACATATGATGTTTGGTCTTGGATGAGTGTTCTGCAAGGGCCGACGTACGAGATCTGTCATTCTTTATGTCAGCTGCGTGTTCTTTAAGCCTTACCTTCAGTGATTGACCTGTTTCCCCAATATAACTCCTACCACATGAGCAGTCAATCTTGTACACTCCCTTGAGTTGCTGACGATCGATGTTGTCCTTAACTGACTTCATCATCTGCCTTATGGTTCCACATGTTGTAAATTGCGTATCTATGTTTTTCTTTTTTAATATTCTCGCAATCTTGTCGGTAACCCCCTGGATGTATGGAAGGGTTTTCCAAAAAGACTGTTGCTCACCTCTGCATGCAAATTACGACCATCTGTCGCCAACCTATAGAAATCGACCCGAAGACCATTGGCGCCTTCAACCCACCTGCATTTGTGACCATTGCCGGAAATTCACCAGGTATTTATCCAAAGCATCCCCTCCGCACTTGGTTGTGTCCATAATTCTCCAAAACTGAATTAAAAAGAGTGAGGAACCTTGTATTTACCAGCAAATCCCCGGTGACCATCATTCGTTTTCAGTTGTAAGGTCGAAATTCACCTGTCGAGCCCACATTTAGTCACATTTTCCTAAATTCACAGTCTGTCCGCGCATTCGTGGACTTAAAACCTGAGCTGCACTAATTCACCGGGAAAACAGTGCTACCAGTCCCTGCATTTGCTCAATTAACTCTCTTTTGAGCATTTTACACTATTATCACCACAGTTTACCCCATTTTTCCTTACAATTTGCCCTACTTTTGCAAAAATACCCCTCTGTGTTGTTCTGCCCACTGAAACCAGTTCTAGTACAAGTCATAAGTACTGCTTAACCATGGAAACACCAGTAGCCCTTAATATTCAAACTCTGAATGCCCCACACAGAGAGCTAGAGTGGAAGGCCCTGGGTGATAGAGATTATCAGATGATTGACTCATCTGCCATGACTTCCAAATTTAATATTCATCTGCTGAATGAGTTAAAAGCCCAATATCTCAGTGGAGCTGATATCTTAGGGATTTGGGACTCCAACCTACCCATTTACAATCTCCCTCAAGTCAATGTCCTCCCAGACTTGATAAATCAATGCCGTTCCAGCTATGATCCATGTCAAAGAGCTGTTCTCAGCCCCTTAGGGTCAGTATTGTTCCATATCACCCCTAAGGCCATTAATGAGATGTTACACTTTCACACTGAAAAGCCCCTAACTCCTCTCTCCATCAATGACTTGATAAAGAAAGGGGGAAAGCTGTCCAGTGCTCAAATCATCAAGATTAATCAGTTATTTATTCAGCCAAAATTTGAAGCTATGAGCACCACCCTTCCTATAGCATATCAATATCTCAATGAGCTGGGAAAAATGCTTGTAGATTTGATCAGTTACATCCTGGGTTATGGGACATATGAGGATGTTGATGAAACCATTATGGCCATGCTGTCCATATTCTCCCCTGGAATGCTTCCTGCTGTGCACTATGATTTTGCTACATACATTGCCAATAAGATTCATGAACAATTGATGAATCTAGAAAGGGAAAAGGTGTTTAAATACACTAGGTACATCTATCACTTGTTCTTGTTTTACTAGCCTGATGCTTTCCCTGTTCCTCTCAAGAAGCTAAATGCCCAGGGAAACCCAAGGTCTGTAGTGTTTTGGTCTTCAGTCTTTCATCATGTATCCTATTCACCTTACACCTACTGTGAATTCATAGACCTTTTTATCCATCTAGCTATGACCTGGTTAGTGGGTGTCCCTCCTCCCAGATTGACAGATGAGATGCAAAGGATTCTTCACCTCTCAAAGGCCTACAGCATTGGTGATTGGTACTTTTACCAACACCATACAGTAATCAGAATATATGGCTGTGAGTTGAACCCTTACAGACTGCCAAGATATGTCCCTATGAGACATTTTGCCCTAGAGTATTTTAGGCAGTTTGGAAATGCAGACTTTGTCCATTTCCAAAGTAAAAACAAGAAGGCGCAACTAAAAGTAAGGAATCAGCTAGGCCCATTTCTATACAACAAAAGGGAGGAAGGATGGAAGGAAGCTGATTTGATCCTAGAGACCCTCAAATTGCAAACCAGTTTCAAATGGGTACCTTATGACCCTAATCATTTCATTTCCCTCAGGAGGGTAAAATACAAATTGGGTGGCTATGCTCATGTGAGACTGCCTCATATTGAGAAATATGCAAATTCATTAAGCTGGAAAGAGGGCACTCTAGAAGAGCCAATTGGTAGAGGGCAAATGCTACAAAGAGAAACAAAGAATATTGAGAAAGAGGCTGACTTGGAAACTTGTGGGTAGGTTTCCTCTTCCTACCAAAAGCAACTTGGAGCAGCTGCCTCATCTTCTACAGCCCAACAGCAAGTAGCCGGAACTGCTCAATAGGAATCAAGCAAGGATAAAGGGAAGTAGATGGAGCATGAACAACCACCTCTGATGGCAGAACAACAAGCAGAACAACAAGCAGAAAATCAAGTAGAACAGCAAGAAAAAGGGCAAAAAGAGGGGCAGCCAATACAACAAGAACAAACAGCTGAAGCCCCAATATCCACTGAGCAACAGGCTCAAGAGAATGTGCCTCCTAGGCAAGAAAAGACAGTGGAGGTCTCAGTGCTGCAAACTCCACAGAAAGAAGAACATGGAAAGAAGAGGGATAGAGAGCAGGAGACTCCCCTCACCACATCCACAAATCAAGGGGAGAAAAGGCAGAGATTGAATCCCCTCTCTGAGGAAGAAATGCCTACTGGGCAATCATTGGGCATGGGCCCACCGAGCATAGAGATATCTGCCAGTTCCTTTCTGCAGGAACAAGAAAGAACCCTTGGAGGAGAGCTCAGCTCCTCAAGTCAGCAAAGGAGAGCTGAGACAGGCATCAAGCAACAATTCATTGATATTAAAAGGAGAAATGAGCCGCTCAGGCTCCAGATCTACAACCAATTGCTTAAGATGGTCCCTACCAATCAACAGAGGCTTATGTCGGCCTATGACATAACAGAAGGGAAAATGACCATGAGTAATTTCATGCCAACCATGCTGCAGCCACAGTCAGCTGTAGACTATATAAGAACCAAACTTGAGGTTCTTGCCAAGGACATCCACCCTATGGACCAAATAGAACTTCACAAGCAAATGGGTGAGATGGTCTATTCAAAACTGGCAGATAAAACATTGCTGGAAAATAGGTTGGAAAACAGCCTGAACAATACAGCTGCCCAACTTGAGTTGGAGAAGGCATCCTCTCAGGCCAAAGACAACAGGATCGGGTCTTTGGAGGATATAATCATAGAGCTTGGGCATGACCCAAAGGATCCAAAGGCTATACAAACGCTGCTGAAAATAAGAGATGCAGACCTTGCAGCTCTAAGAAAGAAGATTAAAATCCCAGCAACCATTCACCCTCAAACAGAAGAGGTTGCCCAGCAAAGACAGGACTAGGATGTAGCAACATTGCTGGTAGCACTGCACAAATAGCTAGTGCAAACAGAAGGGAAGCTAGAGGAGAAAGAGGTTGCACTGCAGGCAACCCTACAACAGAAAGAAGGAGGTCAAACTTCTCAGCCCCCTCCAGAGATCATAAACCTTGAGGAGCCCCCACAGACTACTGCTCCTCCCACAGAGCAGACAGCTCCATCGACATCAACATTAGCACCAAGACCAACCTCAGAGCAGGCTCCGAGCCTTGATATGCAGAAGTTGATGAGTGAAATCAAGGTCCTAGAAGCCTAGATGACAGAGCTGAATGAAGCCAAGGAGAATTTCTCTAAGCTAAATGAAAAATATGACAAATCCAAGCAGAATGTAGCTGAAAAAGGGAGAGAAATAAAAGCTCTCAAAGAAAAGATAAAGGAGCTGGAGAAAGAGCTCACCCTTGACAAAGTGGTGGCTGAGGTCAAGACAATTTTGTGGACCCACATTGGCCAATCAATAACATATCAGTGGCAATATATTGAGACTATCCATGAGCAAATGGATCTCATAGGAAAAGCACAGAAGGAAGTCCATAGAGCAAGGGCATCTCTAGGTAGTATGCCTGAGATAGCCAACAGAATGATCAATGTGCTTAATAACCGGACAGGTCCTCAGCTGGCAGCAATAGGAATCTCCAACAGAACTGAAACCATCCAGCTGATAAAGAGGGTCCTCACATTTCAAAGCCTGGTGCAAACATTGGATAGAAGAAGCCAGGACATGCAAACAAAAGTCAACAGATTCATGGATAAGTTTGTAGCATTACAGGGCAGAGGTCTTCCTAGCTTGCTTAACAGTGCAGGGAGACTGCTATCACATGAGATTTATGCAAAAAGGGTGAACACATTTGCCACCAATCAGATCAGTCAAGGATCAAGTACTTCAGAGGTAACAAGGCCAGCATCTGGGCAAAGTCTCTATGACAGAGTAGAGAACTTATTTTTTATTATGAATGAGATCAGACATTTGTTTGAAGTGCCTCCAAACTTCTACAAATACACAGAGGCAGATGAAACTTTAGATGCAATTTTGAGACATCAATTGCCTACACAGGAGTGGTGGACCAGAATGATACAGTTGTTGCTATAAACAGGAGGTTTTCATTAAAGTTTTGTCATCAAAAAACATAAGTCATCATGTTTAGAGAATATGATGCATACACTATGACTGGAGAAAAGTGGAATGAGCCAACTCAGCAGGAATATTCGGCCACTAAAAGCAACAGTAACAGCTACAGGTAACAGGGCCGAGAAAGCTACAACATGACAAAGTATAAAGACACATCATTCAGCATTAATGTAGAACGCTCAACCGACTCAGTGTCCTCCAAAAGTCAAGAAGAGTTCTGACAGAATTAAAGACTATTTATCTTACATTTAGGGTAGCAATAACTTCCTTATCTGCTATTTTGTAAAGTTGGTGAGCGTATTTAATTTATCAAGTGACTCAGCGGATCAGATATTTTGTAAAACCGATTGTATATATTCCCCCTCGCATAAGCTTGCAGTGGGTGGTTGTTGTTTTTCTTGAGAAGAAGGAGAACTCTGCTGTAATTTCTGGAAGAATGATATAAATAAAGCTTGGAGTTTACAGGAATTGGGTCTTACTGATTCATGCTGTCTTGGAACCATTGAATGCTACAGGATTCTAGTGCTATGGCTTAATATAATAAGTGTTCTCTATCTCTGTTAATGTTTTGTTATTTGTTTAAGCTCACATCTCTCATATGTTGTTCTAAATCTAGGAAGAAAGAAAAAGAATAGCTCAGGATTTGTCCATGGAGACACCCTGATCTCAATCTGTCTTTACTATAAATGTTTTCTATGACTTCAGCTGTTTAAATGGAATTCTTAACTGCTCCAATAAACCCTGAATATTTCACAGTTACCATTTAGTAATTCATGTATGCTACTAAGCAGAAATTGTTGTTCAAATTGTTATCACACTGTCTGTAACTCCATTCCCCATTGTTTCACTCACTAATCAGAATTTATATTAAGAATAGCCATCTAGCCTTGCGGTAAAAGTTTCTCCATCACAGGCACCAGGACTGTCTCAGATTTCTGACCCCATATGCCCAATGGACTAGCATCTTTCACACATTTCATGCCCTTCTCACAACAACAGTTCACAACCAAAGTCTCAAACAAAAACTTAAATTTATAACTAGCCTAAAATCTTCACAAAACAGAGCCAAAACTTAAAGAGAGAGCCCTCTCTGATTATAGGTAGGCTAGGACCTATACTCCAAAGCTTGGTTAGTGGTTACCCCAGCCGTATTCCCTTAGGAGTCATAGGGAACAACCTGGGTGTTAACATAAATGGCGACTCCATTGGGGACTTCCTCGGGATTTTCTAATTGTTGTATATTTCTTAAAGCTACAGATGAAGCCTGAATGTCAGCCAGGAAGCCTTCAAAATTTTTTCTGTTTTACATTAACAAGTTTAGATAAAAGCTGCTTCAGTCAATCTTCATGCTAGCTTTGAGATATACACAGCCATTCCAAAATCTTGTCTGGTCCTTGCAGATACAAAAAAAAAAAAAAATTCCAAAAAATACTCAAAAAACAAGTTCAGAAGCTGGCTCCCAAGAAGAATCCACGGTATACAAGGTCAAATCCTGACCCCAATCCACCAACTATTTTTGAAAACCCTAACACAATCCATAAAATCATTAGGAAGTAGCAAGGGCAGGAAAATCCTACTGATTTGAGTACTGAGACAGTTTACCCTAACCCTGGTCCTACTCCAATCAAGGTTTTGTTCTGGTCTACCCCTGATTCCCCTAGTTCACCATCTACATCTCAAAGCCCTCCTTTCACACCTTCATCCACTGCACATATTCCCTTGACCAACACTTTAGTTTTTGCCATACCTATTACCCCTGTTGTATCAATCGTTCCTGTTGTCTCATTTATCCCTGTTAATCCTATAAACCCTGCAAATATGGCTAATAGATATGCACCCCTGCAGTTACCTGCTAATGCTGCAGCTCTACCTCAGGACTACCAATCCAAAATCTCATATTTTGACTCCACTTGCCATTTCACAGCTATTCAGCATGCCAAAAGGATGCAAGATCATTTTGAGAACTATGAAATAGATGATGACAGTGTGAGAATGAGAATTTTTGTTCAGAGCCTGACAAATGATGTAAGAACCTGGTTTAGATCACTTGCTGTAAATACCATAACAACTCCTGATGAGCTTTATCAAGCCTTTACTAACAGATGGGAAAAAAAGAAAGATCCCTTGCACATACTGGGTGAATATGATACAATCAAACGAGGTCCTCAAGAGACCATTTTGGAGTATTGTGCAAGATTCAACAATGTATATAACGCAATACCACAGAATTTAAGACCTCCTCCTGATTTAGCTTTGTACAAATTTCCTGATGGTTTTGACCCTGATATGGCATATCAGTTAAAGGAAAGAGCCCCTGAAACCCTTGAAGATTCCCAAAAAGTTGCTGTCACAGTAGAGGCTAACCTAATTGCCAAAAGAAACAGGGCAAGATTGGAAAAGAGAGCCACCTTCAAAGAAGAACCCTCAGCCTTTGATCAGAAACTGGATGCAATACTCACTGGTATGAAGAGGTTGGGTGATAGAGTAGAATCAGTTGAGAGAAAGTCATCATGGGAAGCACCAAAAAATAACCCTATCAGGAATCCCAATTTTAGGAGAAATCAAAACCCAAATGTTAGCAAGGCCAGTTCTGATCTAGAGATAAGACCTCCGTTCCAGGAAAACTATACTGAAGCATCCACTTCAAATGAGCAAGTAGATGACACCCACATTAACCTAATGGGCCTAAATGATGAGCAGCAAGTTTTTCTGAGTCAATAAGATCATAAGGATGATGACATTAAGCAGTTCCAAACCAATTCAGGTGAGTCATTTGACTTTAGACAAGGTTATGACACAGCTATTTATGAAGTTCATAGGCAATACAAGCTAAGAAGCAGAACTGTAAATGTAACACAACCTAAAAAAACAAAGGATAGCCTGCAGCCTAAAAGAGCCATAGTCACAGAGCCACATGACACAACTGATTCAGTTACAAATGAAGTAACCGTTGAAGAAGTTACTAAACCACTTCCCTCAAAACAACAGCCAATGGCTGCATCACCTCTGCAGCCTAAACCAAGTAATACTCCTCAAGAGATGAGTAAAAAGGACAAGCCTCAAGATCAAGATAAGAATCAAGAAGAAAACTTAATGAACAAGGAAAAGGTTGTCACCCACAATACCAAGATCCGGTCTGAAAGACCCTTTGACTTAGAATCTGAAATTGGAAAATTGAAGATAGCTATTCCTCTTTCAGAACTAGCCAAGCATGACATTTACAAACAACAAATCAAAAAGTCCCTTCAACTTACTCGTAATAAAGATAATTTAAATGTGTTGGATGACACCCTAGAATTACTTTTCGATCCAGAGGTTGATGGAAAGACAGCAGTTACAGGGATCTTACCTTTCTATGTTAGCTTGCATGTTCATGATAAGATACTACATAATGCAATGCTTGATTCAGGCGCCTCTCATAACCTTATGCCTAAATCAGTGATGGAGAGGCTCAACCTAGACATTACAAGACCTTATAAGGACCTATTTTCATTTGAATCCAGCCAAGTTAAATGTTTAGGCTTAATAAAAGATCTATGTGTGTCACTTGTCCAGTACCCAAATAAAACAATTCTAATGGATGTTGTAGTTGCTGATATCCCACCCAAATATGGAATGTTGTTATCAAGATCATGGGGGGCTAAAATCCAAGGTTCCCTACAATTAGACATGTCATATGCCACCATATCAGTCTTTGGTCAACCCAAGAGGCTATATAGAGAGTCACTTATGAAATACATGGTCAGCAGTGAAGATAAGCCTCAAAACTTTCCCATATATGCTGTCCATTCTGACATAGACTCCTATATTCTCTTCAATGACAATACAGGTCCCACAAATGATGAAGAAACCCAGACACTCAAACAAGATTGGCATATAAATGAAAAAACTCCTGATCTAGAAATATTGGTGGAGAAATCAATAAACAAAAATGTTCAAGAAGGCAAACCAATGTAAGCCAAAATCTCAAATTGTTGATGCCAAGTCCCACAATAGTTGACAATTCTTCCCTTAATCAAGAATTCCTCTGGTTTCTTGAATTCGATGGGTCAGTCAACAAATTAGGGGCAGGAGCAGGCTTTTGGATACATAACAAACAAAACAATCATGCAGAGGACCGAGCCTATAGGTTAAACTTCAAGTGCACCAACAATATGGCAGAATATGAAGCTCTCTTACTAGGCCTCAAGCTAGTAAAATCCTTACAAGCCATAAAAGTTTCAATCCTGGGAGACTCAGACCTAATTATCCAACAAGTAAAGGGAAATTTTTTCACTAATGACAAAAGACTGAGATCTTATAGGTCTGCTGCTATTGAAATACTAAATTCCTTCACTGAATTTCAAATTACTAAAATTCCTAGAACCCATAACCTTCATGCTCATAATTTTGCCACATTTGCAAGCACTTGTAAACTACCTTTTGAACCCCAACATTGCTTTATAGCTGAGATAAAACACAGACCTTCTATCCCAAACAATGTCAAGGATTGGCAAGTATTTGAGGATGACACACAAATAAACAATTTCTTGACTCTGCAGCAAGAATTTTCAGGACTGAACATTGATACGGAGGCTGCAAGTGATTCACAAATACTAGGTGAGCTACACCAAACAAATATCTCACTCAAAATAGGAAATCAAATTCTTTGTCCAACAAACTTTGACCAGGAGAAAATACAAGAACTTGAACAATTTCATTCTGAGGAAATAGCTGATACTGAAGCTGAAGTTATACAATGGAAAGACAATTTTCTTCCAACAGGCCTAGCTCCATTGGAGGACATTTTTGACTCAAATGATGTCCCTAGAAAACCAAAATTGCAGCCC